>JAHWFO010013848.1:5812510-5854174 GCA_023313115.1 Rhysida immarginata
GACGCGAACGTGTGTGACGTTTCCAATCTGAAATAATGTAGGTTTTTCATTGTTAACAACTGAAAACAATGAAAAAGCTACGTCATTTCAGATTGGAAACGTCACACGCGTTCGCGTCACGTTCGCGTTTACGTGGTGCTTAACCTCTCTAATAACATGAGTTGTATCTTTAAAAGGAGATCTGGGATAGATTCCTGTCAGCAGTCATACGCGAGATGTGATCAAAAGCAAACTGATTAAAATTATTAAGAAAATTTCAGGGTTACAGGCTTTTAAGTTTATCACTTTCGAATGGGTCGTCTTCTAAAGTCACAATTAATCTAGCGTGTTTTCACCGCCAAAGGAGCGATATATGGCGAAAAGGATGGCTATCGGATCTTTACTTTGGTATGTGCTTAGCAAGAACTCTGTTATGTGGCCAAATTTCCAAATTATGGATTTAAAATGCTTGCAACGGGTTGTCACCAGTGTCTGAGTCATAACAGGTCATGAGTTTGCGATAGCTCAAAATAATTAATATCAATCCGTTTTATTTTGAATGGGGAACTCTTTGTTTTAGTTTCTAAAATCTACCCCCAGAGTACAAGCTGTCTCATCGAGAGTTGTTTTTACTTCCGGTTTCTCGCGTCGCCTGCTTTTTGAATAGGCAAAACTTGAATAGTAACGTAGCAGCATCGATAAGTTATTAAAATAACAACAAAATGAAAACAATGGATTCAAAATATGAAAAGGAAAACTGAACTTGTCCGTGATTAAGCAAAAGTTGAAAGAAAAAGAGTTAAAGTTTCAGGAAACAAAAGTGAATTAAAAGAATGGTTAGTAAACCAGTTAAAGAATTGATATATGCGTATTTTCGTATACCAAGGCTTATACTGATTCAGGATTCATTAATACTTACGGAAAATAAAGATTAAACTAACGAAATGTTAACGCACTATATAGCAGCATGTACTTTCAGTGTAATTTCTTATGCAAATTCCGGTATTATCCGTCGCTAAAAAGTTGGTTATCCGGACCGCTACACAGTAAGCTGATATCTTAAGCCCAAGTTTTATAGAGTAGCGGGCTTAAGAGGTCAGCTTACCGTGTAGCGGTCCGGATAACCTGCTTTTTATCGACGGATAACTCGGAATTTCTTTGTTATGATGTATGCATATTTTAACTTTGTAAAAATAATTACATTTTAGAAGGATGCAATTTGATTAAATTAAATAACTTTCAACTAAATTTTTAATCGAATTTTAATCAATGATATTTGAATTTTAATTTATAATTTTTTTAAAATTTTATAATAATAGTCTAAAATGCAATTACTTTAATACAGGTTACCATATGGGTGCTGGTTTCTAAATGTAATTATTTTTAAAAGTTAAAGTATGCATACATCATAACAAAGAAATTCTTTAGCTGGTTTACTAACCTTTCTTTTAATTCAATTTTGTTTCCTGATACTTTAGCTCCTTTTTCTTTCAACTTTTGCTTAATCACGGACAAGTTCAGGTTTTCCTTTTCATTTTGTGAATTCATTGTTTTCATTTTGTTGTTGTTTTAATAACTTATCGATGCTGCTACGTTACTACTCAAGTTATGCCTATTCAAAAAGCAGGCGACGCGAGAAACCGGATGTAAAAACACCTCTCAATGACACATCGTACACTCTAGTTATAGATTTCAGAAATTAAACCAAAGAGTCTCCCATTGTTTCCTAATTGTTAATAAATATCAAAATATTTATACACTTTGAGAAACCCTGTACATGATCAAGAAAAGTAAAAGATTCCATTGATATCATCTAATAAGGCTTTCTTGAAGAATTGGCCCAACGAACCAACAAAATCTATAAAGTTTTATTAAAACTCACGTTTGAGATCAAAAGTGATCTGAGCAGTATTTTTTTTTTTTAATTATACGAGGAACTGTCCAAAAATTCCAAATTTGAATATTCCGCCCAAACCAAAGACATTACGAGGTTCTGCCGCCAGATGTCTCTTGGTGCACCTTTCAGCTGCTGCACTACCAAGTTTTGTAATCGTAGGCGAATTTCTTTGTGCATTATTACTGTTTGTGTTGCAACAAGTTCTTGTGCTTCTGCGAATTTCCAAATCAAGTGAGAAGTTCAAGCGTTTCCAGGAAGTCCAAGAATCTGCGGAGGATGACAAACATTCGAGTCGACGTCAACATGCACAACCCGGAAATGATCATGAAAGTGCGTGAAGTGATTCGCGAAGACAGAAATCAGACAATCTACGATGTTTGAAAGACTTTCGCACGGAACATGCCAACGAATTTTAGCCGATGGCTGAACATGAAACGAATTGCAGCGAAGTTTGTCCCTCGCCTTCCCAACAGCAACCAACGAGACCTCCGGATTCATGGGTGCACTGAGCTGTAAGAAACAGTTCGACATGATCCAAACTTCCTGTCCAACCCATTATGGAAAAAAGGTCCGCCTCCCAAATATGGAAAAAGGTCCGATTCAGTGGAATTTTTGAAAAAAGGTCCGACTCAGTGGAATTTTTGAAAAAAGGTCCGGAATTTTTGTTGAAAACCGACCCCCCCCCCCCCCCCACCAAGATAACATCCTGGCTACAGCCCTGTAAAAGGCTACTAAAAGGTGAGTTTCTGTCATAATTCACGCTGTTATAAGAACACGAACTGTTGTATCGTAGGTTACAACAGAGCTAGCTTCGTTATTAGACTTCTATCATGTTTTCTGATTCATACATGTATAGTGCGTTCTTTTTTTGTGTCGGGAGCCTGGCGGTCTCCATTTTTAAGCACGTGATATGCTGAGTCAACTCTACCCCTCGTTTGGTAGAGACCGCTCAGTTTTTGTCGGGTACAGATGGGTCTCTTCAATTTTTTTGTTGAATCTGGACTTGTTTGTCAGATTGTTTCTGATTCTGCTGGCCAGCCTTTTGGGGGTGCCTAACGAAGCAGTTGCCCCTGCGAAGCCTGCCAAAGAAACAGCACCTGTTGAGACACCTTCATCTTCAGTCCAAAAGGATGCTTTCCCAAAAGTTGACCAAGATGAGATAGTGTGTTGTCCACAGAGTGAAAAATCCTAAATCTAGTGCCGAAAGTCCTTAAAAGACTTTGCATAGGATCTTCCCAATTCCAAAAATTGCCCATCGACCATCAACAAACGGAAGGAAGAGACACCAGTTTGGAGTTGACGTCAACACAACACCGATCACAGAGAATGGCAAAAGGAGTGGAGAAAAATGCAAGTAGCAGCAAGTCTACCAAAAATTCCAAAACTGATTCTGACACCTGCATTGAATGCAATGAAGAATACGCAACTACTACGTTAACATGTGATTGGATCAAATGCATAAAGAGTTTGAAGTGGCTGCATGAAACCTGCACTACTTACTCACCTTACTATATTGACTGTGAAAGGCTTAAAAAATAGCTTAAATAAATAAGGCTAAATAAAATTAATAAAGGTTTTTTGGCAGTAGCATTTGTTTTTTTAATTTACTGAAGTCAAGTCAATCATTCATGTGAGCCAACACTAACACCCCCCCTAGGTAGAGATGGCTCGATGTAGGGGTCTTCTAAATTATAAATAAAAAATATTAATATGACAGCAACAAGTTACAGGTTAATTTTATATCAAACTACATTCACTGAAGTATCTCCACTGACATTAATCTTTTATTTTCATAAATCAGTAACGATTTAATAGGAGGTAATGCTTAAGTGGTCCATCTATACCTGACTTACCCTACATTAAATAGCGTAATGTTTTACAGTGCAATTGGTCAGCTCATGCCGCTTACGATTCCTGGTTCGAATCCAAGCTGTGGAATTTTCTTTCCTATTTTTCAAGACTAATTTCTTCAATAATTTCATCAACAGTTATTTTAGTTTGGCAACGTGATGAAGTTTGATGAAGAGAAGCATATTTTTTTGTTTGAATTGTCCGCCATGTCAAAGTTCAGAATTTAGACCCGTTTTCTTTGAAGAAGAAATCCTGATAGAGTACACTTATTTGGACAAAGTTAAAAAATGGCTCATGCCACAACCGTAAACCGACAGAACGGATTTCATCTTTCAACAGAATGATGTTCTGCCACATTTCCACCGCCAAATCTAACTCCTTGAACCCACTGATTTTGTCAAATAGCTGTAATCATTTGTAAACACTCCATATACCTGCAAATTGTGATCAAAGTGTTAATGGTAATAGATTATTCTTGCTATCTGGAGGCTTTTAATTCTGAACAGTTTTTAACAACGTTACATTTCACGTGTCTATCGGTGCACCTCTTAACTGCTGACAATTTGTTTTGACCATATCTAGACAAAGATGGGATGACAATTAAGATCTTTATCCAAAATTTGAGAGCTGGGAAGACAACAGAAATACACTTGAAAACTTAAGGGAATGTTTAAAGTTAGTAATTTACCTGAATGGATTCTGATAAATCCATTTTTTATAAATCTTCAAAATTAAAATTTGTTCTAAATAAGTATATTTTAAATCGACGTTCCAAGCAAATGGCAGTTAATGCAACATTTAGGGAGAAAAATTATTTTGTATTAAGAGTTGTTTCTACCAAAGATATTAATAAGGGTACTGTTTCAAAGCTCATTCCTATTAATTCCGCAATGCAAAAGTATAAGTAAATTTCTTTATTTTCCAATATAAATGATCTTCATGCTCATTCCTTAAGATTTTGTATGAATGCATTAGAACTTCTATAACATTAATATTAAGTATAAAAAAATGATAACTGATTAACTCACCAAGGCTATCCGAGTAAGTGTCATAGATAATTAAAGCCGTTATAGATTGCATAGTATAGGCCAAGAAAACCTTTTGTCCTTCTGGCAGAGAACAAACATGAAATTGGCCACCCTCTTCGCACGTGCAATAGTTCATAAACAAGGTTGAATCACACTGAAATTGGCCATAACTGAGCGTTAACAAGATGCTTAGAACTAGAAGCGGGCACTGTATCATCATCATAGCCATACTGACACGGCCATCAACCTATAAGAGAAATTAAGTTTTCATTAGGATTTTCAAAGCTAGCAAAAGCTTATAAATAGGACTCTATACAGGGTGTCTCATAAGTCTTTGCCCAAACTGAACAAGAAGGTAGAGAGGATGTATATGATTCAGTGTCCAACAATGGCACATTAAACGTAAAACCACATTGACTAAAAATTATTATCGCACCCACCAAAATAAGATTTTTGGAGAACATTTTACCAGAGTTTTTGGAGGATTTATATTTGGTGATTCGCCGGGATATGTTGTTTCAACATGATGGGGCACCTCTACAATTCACCCTCAGATTTCCAAGGATTGGCCGTGGAGATCCCATTAACTGGCCACCATGATCACCTGACCTCACATGCATGGACTTCTTCCTGTGGGACCATATGAAGAATGCGATGTATGAAACCCCCGTGGAATCAGTGGACGATCGTGCAGCTGCTGCAACAGGTCAGGAGATGCCTGGAATCTTCGAAAGCCTGAACGGTTCGATATTACGGCGATGTGAGGCCTGTATTGAGAAGGTGGTCGTTATTTTGAATAATACTGTGATAACTTTTGCTGTAAGCTACATGATAAATAAAATTAATTAGATAGGTCTGTCTTTTCATTTGCGGCCTGCAAGGTCACATTGTTGGACACTGACAAGGAGAGGTCGCGAAGTGTTAACCGCCGATTTTGATGAGACTTGGTAGACTTGTAGAGCAAGCCTCCCTGAATATAGTGATACCCCCCCCCCTTTTACCAAGGCTAAATCGGAGAGAGAAAAAAAATTTTCCGTGGAGAATCGAACCCGGATCGACGGCGTCGTAATCCACTACGCTACGGAAGCTCTTTTTTATTTACGTTAAATCAACTATACTTATTCAATTGATGAACTTTAACCTCAAATATCTCGAAATCGGTTGGCCGTCCACGGTAAAAGAGGGTATCACTATATTCAGGGAGGCTTGCTCTACAACCCTACCAAGTTTCATCAAAATCGGCGGGTATCACTTCGTGACCTCTCCTTGTGAGTCATTTCCACATGGGTTTATTGCCAAAAAGTGTTCATATACATCCCCTCTACCTCCTTTTGTTAAGTTTGGGCAAAGAGTTCTGAGACATCCTGTATATGTTACCGCTTGTTTTCTTTTAAGCCCCCATTATCATATCGTCCCATTTGTAGTAATTGATGAGACCGTTTGACTAATGTCATTATTATCACAATAACTTCATTTAAAAGAAATTATTACTTAAAAGAGCATTTGGGAAAAATGGTAGTTATTACACACACACACACACACACACACACACACACACACACACACAAGCACGCACACACACACACCATCAAAAATCATGCAATTCCAGAAAAAGTCGTACAAATTGTAAGATATGCATACGAAATGTGCATATTACATAAAATAACTGATTTCATTTGCTTGCCCTTGCATATACAGTACGCACGATATATCCATCCTGGCTGCTAACATTAACACCCTGTGTATCTTCTTCGCATGTCATGTCACAACAGCTACTTATCCGAAATGGACTAGTGTCATACAAAATGCGGATGAAGTCCTAAGGTACAGCCCATCTTACTGCTTCAACCCGTTAGCGAAGGATGGCAACATCTCTAAGTGGCTGTGGAAAGAGACGGATCCGATGACCTGGCCAGCCAAGACAAGACATGCAAAGTTTTTATACACACGTTGTGAATCACTCTGTATGCTTTCTGTGACAGCAGTTTGGACTGGTTCACTTACGTTACCAGGGTTTGCATTACTTTACACAGCATACGCACAGACCAATGAAAACACACACGTACGAAGTCTGTTTAAAAAGTAAAGAAAATGCATTCACAGCGCAACTCAGGAGGCGGCTCCCTCTAGTTGTAGTTTAGACAAGAATCTTCTCGATCTTCCGTGTAATTTTCAATTTCCTGCTGTCACTATATTATTCATACGAAACGTTCGCGTTAAGAGTGTTTCTTTAGTGTGTCACGGAAATGAAAGCCTCGAAATTGAAAAAGAGTTCTTCGAGTTTGACCAAGCATTGCTGAAGCGTTTATGTTGCATCAAGACAATGCACCTTGTCACACAGAACTCTCGATCACGCAATTTCTAGCCCAACAAGATATTTCTTTGGTACCTCAGTCTCCTTACTAATCTGATCTTGCGCCATGTGACTTTTTCCTCATTCTCAAGTTGAAACGTTACCACAAAGGACGACATTTTGCCTATGTGGTAACGTACCAACAGAAGTGATTCAGAAGGTCGTGCCTCTGTGGAGGTAGACCTCATTACTTCCAACACTATTATGAGGAGTGGGAGCAATGTCTCCGTCGTTGTGTGGCATTTCAAGGGAGCTACTTTGAAGGTGGTAAGATTGATTTGTAAATAAATAGTTTACTGGAATAGTTTCATTACTTTTTTAACAGATTTCGTACACAGGCAAGGCTTTCTATTAATACATTTATATTTAATTTTACTTAAATATCATTTATGTTCTTACTACAGGGTGATTCAGCCAATTTCTGACCATTTCACTCGAATGACGTGCATTATGGATAAACAATTGAAAGAATATCGAATTTCTAAACAGTTGGAGTTTGTATTGTTACAACGGCGCTGCATGAAAATCGTATTGTTGAAAAATGGCGCCCGCTTTATCAACAGAGCAGAAATGCAAGGTTGTTGAATGGTATTTCGAGACAAAATCACCTGTAACCATGCAAAGAAAGTTCCGGAAGGAGTATAAGTGTCGAGACGCACCAGGCAGGCAAGCAATCATGGATTTTGTCAAGCAATTTCGTGCCACTGGATGTGTTAAAGGCAAGAAAAAAGGCGGGAGCGAAGCTCGTGTTCGAACGGTCGAAGTTGTCGAAAATGTTCGCACAAGGTTGGTCAATTCCCCTACCAAAAAAATCTGTTCGCC
Source organism: Rhysida immarginata (assembly GCA_023313115.1). Lineage (NCBI taxonomy): Eukaryota > Metazoa > Arthropoda > Chilopoda > Scolopendromorpha > Scolopendridae > Rhysida > Rhysida immarginata. Next base: position 5,820,441 of record JAHWFO010013848.1, read on the forward strand.
GCCTATCCATTGAAGAAGGGCTGTCGTATACCACGGAAGATCCATGTTTATCAGGAGTTAACAGACACTGGAAGACAGAAGCGACAACAATTTGCGATGGAGTTTGGAGCAGAAATGGAAGCCAATCAGGACATTGTGGACAACCTGTGGGTGTCAGATGAGGCCTTCTTCCATCTGTCAGGAGACGTTAATAAACACAACGTTCGTTTTTGGGGTTCCCAGCACCCTCATGAGATCCATAAGTCACCTCTTCATCCACGAAAGGTTATGGCTTGGTTCGCGATTTCCAAAAGAGGCATCATTGGTCCGTTCTTTTATGAGGGCACCGTAACGTCACAGGCTTATCTTAACATGTTGGAAACCTTCTTCATCCCCGAGCTGCGAAGGAGGCGTATACCGCTTCGACATCAATGGTTTCAACAGGATGGGGCTAGGCCTCACACTACTAATGAAGTGCTAGACTTTCTCAATCAGAAATTCGAAAATAGTGTCATTTCAAACAGGTTTCCAGATCGATTCGGGGGTGGCTTTCTTTGGTCCCCTACGAGTCCTGACCTAAACCCATGTGATTTTTATCTCTGGGGGTTCCTTAAAGACTGTGTGTTCACTACAGCACCAAGAACCCTAGACCAGCTGCGACAAAGCATCGTCGACTGCTGCACCCTTGTGGATGCAGAAATCCTGGATAGAGTTATGAACAACTTCACCATTCGGCTGCGAGCAGTTCAAAACGTTCGTGGTGGCCACATTGAGCATATCATCAAGACTTTTCCACGGGAATAAAAACTCCGAACGGCCTAAAATATCATACTGAAATGCTAAGTTTGTAAACATTAATGGGTCAATAAATCATAGTACTGAAATAGTCAGAAATTGAATGAATCACCCTGTACGTATTGCTAATTATTTATACTGAAGTAAAGTAAAGGGAAGTCATTCACATAAAGAATGATACCATGAGTGAAATAATAAGGTTGAGGAATTTTTAAAAATTTCATGTGTACAGTAATGAACTATAAAGGAATTTCTATAATTTTAAGAAACTGTCAAAGATAAAAATTGGGTCAGGTTCGGTCAAAGAATCCCAGATATATAGTGTTTGAAATGATTACATATAATGATACAAAATATGGTGATCGTTTTCGAACAAGTCACTTGTTCTTCTTCAGATCAACACAAGATATTAACAAGATATTAATCCCCCCGAGGAGAGTTAAGGAAAGTAGCGGAAAGCCTGAATTCATCTATTTTTGCCCTTTTTTCTGGCCTTTTACCCCCCCCCCCAATTTTTTTTTTATCAAATTAAATACCCACCCTAACTCCCACTCCCGTAACTCCAACTCCAGCGGGCCCAGGAACACCAAATTAAATAGTGAAGTAGGACATGTATATGATAAGCTACATTCGGAGGTTCAACTTCCTACGTAAAAATTGTGGAAAACATGAAGGGAACGGACAGCAGACGGACATTGTGAAACCAACAAGTGCTCCACTTTTTAATAAAGTGAGAAACATAAAAATAGAAAAAGTTCAGGTGATATGACGCGTTACCAAAAAAAAAGCCAATCTCCACTCAGCTCATATGACCCCCTTGGCTAAGTCATTTTGATTCCTTTTAATGATAAAAGCTTTTTTTATTAGTCGCTTTATAAAACTGCCTCAGTATTTAGAATCAGAACTATGTGCGTTAGCACAGCAGTGAGCTGCTAAAGAATTGTCAATATCTTCATATCGAAAGCATTTGTCATTTTTTTACTGTATATACATATATGAATTTTTGAAGTGCCTTCCATTGTTTTATTGTTTGTTCTTTTTGGCTGTGTTTTATTTCATTATGTCGATGTTAACAAATTCATATTACGTACAATTTGAAGTGTATCATATTTACCATGCTTTCGTATAGGTCAGTTCAATTATAGACTATAGAAATTTTTTTTCGCAACTGGAGAGAGTATATTAGGAAAAAACAAAATGACCATAAAAATAAATATAGAAAAAGCAAAAAATAACGAAATCATCGTGGCATTGAAAACTAGAAGAGAGCAGCTATTTCTTAGAACAAAGGGAAGGTTAACTCTATAGCATTCAAGTTTTCAACGTATTAAGCAATTTTTTTTTTTTTTTTTTTTGCATTCAATTTATATCCTCATTTACTACTTATCACACTGTCAAAACCAAGATTATTTTCTTGAACTCTTAAAAATTTAATTCACTATAAAATCTTCAACAGACAGTTGATACAAGCAGGAGCACAGAGCCGTTTTAATAAGAGCCTAGTTACTTTTAATAAGGGCCTCTAATGTTCTTAAAACGGCCCTGCAGGAACATCGTAATTAAACTTTATTTAACAAGTGTTACATTTATGTCGCAGAATGTGGAAATCTGAATTTTATTTAACATGAAGAGCTAATCGATAGTGAGGGAATAAGATATAAATTCAGAGGATAATCTACTGCAAAAAAAGTAAAAGTTAAAAAAAAATATATTATTTCCACCGGCATAAATTTCATTAACAATATAAAAAAAATTATCAAACAACTTCCCAAACTACCTTTAAATATACCTCAAATATAATTTTTCCTTTTTGTCTAGTTTATGACAGAATGAACGATAATGGCAGCGGAAAGCGATAAATATGCAAAAATATAGTGAATTTATTTATCTCTTGATCATTATCATCATTTCCGTGTCTCTTCCATAAAATAATTAACTGATTCCTTTACAAATATCTTGAATTTACTGAGTAATTTTTTTCGTTTTAATATAATAAAATATAATAATTTTTATATATACTTTTTCGTAAATTGACCTTTGCAAGTGATTACGTTTCTATCATATCCCGTCATAAAAGCATCTATCTCTTAACTATATAGAAATACGGAGAATGAGAAGAGGAAGTTAAAACAGGAAGAATTGTGCAAGTTAGAGAGAAAAATTGATCTCCACTTGTAAACTTAATTCGTGTAAATCCTGGACGATATGAGTACAATTATTATTTTTCTAAAAAAAAAAATTAGTCAGGAGTGGGGCGCGGGGGGGGGGGAGAAGAGAAAAAAATAAAAACATACAGATGTTCACGTTCAAAGACAAATATTCTTAAAGGGGAATGTAAATATTTCTTCATCTAGAGATTGCACATAAGAACATTTACAAATAAAATATTATTCACGGCTGCTAACGATTTTAATAACAGATGGATACAGGTTATTAAACACCTGGAAATTAGTAGAAAGCTAGAGTAAATCTAGAAATAAATCATGAACTGAATGTCGTGTGTATGCTTAACTGGATCTCTACATCCATGAAAAAGTCATGTTACCATCTGATGTACAATATCACTTCTAATTTTTTTTTCAACAGCTAATTATTGCTAGTCCTATTATTATTAATAGCTAATTGCTATTATCTGTAGTTTTTAATAACCCCCTCCTCAAATTTTTAAATCAAACTCTCCCATTTTCTCGAACGTAATATTTAGAAAATGTAACTTCTTTCGTTTCTCATCATTGCCGAACAAATAACTTATCACATGAAATATGTTGCCATAGTTCTAGGGCCAAGTGACTGCCACCCCCCACAACTTCCATTCGACCGGGAAATTTGGCCCAAACTTCAATGGTAGATCTTGCCTAAAGAAATGTGCATATCGAATTTCACTCCTTTACATATCTAATTTCAATCTTTTACATAAATAACACGTACACCTTTTGGTCGCCTCTAACTCCCAACCCCGTTACTCCGACCCCAGTGGGATAAACAAAACCAAATTAAATAGTGAAGGAGGGCGTGCCCATGGTAAACTATGTTCGGTATTTCAACTTTCTACATGAAAAAAATGTAGAAAATATGACGAACGGTCAGACAGACGGACTTTGTGAAACCAGTAAGAGGGCCATTCTTCCGCTACTTAATAAAATTTATAATATGTCAAAGGAAAGTAATTCATTTCTAAACTTTGTTTCAGTGACAAGCGATCCTCGACATTACGAGATATGTAAAATCCCGAACCTCTGTAGAAATGCGGTAAAATATATTTATCTTAGATCGAAATCAAAAAACTATGAATGACAATATGCCAGATTGTGCAATGCCAGTTAAGCAAAAACTAAAATTCTCGATTGGCGTATCTGCAGGTCCTTTTCATACACAGTAGCCTATCTGCATCAATAGTTAAGTTTATCTAATATGTAGTTCTTACATCAATAGATTCTTAAAATAGATTCTTTATAGAAGCAAATCAAGACTTTCTGCGACCTTGTTTCTTCAGACGTTTATGAGCATCAGAGCTTTCAAAGCTAATAATTTGTTTCACTGCAATTGATGTAAATGACTACCCCAAGATGAAATACGAGGGGCAATTTAAAACAAACTTCCCAGAATGAAAAATCGAAATGGCTGCAGTGCTCAAATTACAGCAGCCTTTATTATTATTATTAAAGTTTCTTTATGTTTTTGTTTTTATGTGTCTGGATGTAACTCGATTTTCTCAAAACATATCAAAGAATTTCGAAATCTGTTTTCGCCAAACGATAACTATTGGGCAAGTTCAAATATCGCTGTTCTAACTCGTTAATACGAATTACTTAATTAAAGCGGGCTTCATCCGGATCTAGGCGCGGCACGAATCATTTACCAAATAATTCGAACCGTGCGGTTCATTGCCGCGTGTCATCCGCAGAGTAGGCGGACAAAGTTCGGCGTGTTGAATTTGAGCAGCGGCGATGTCGGCAGCACGGATGAGGTAAAAATATTTTCTATCTTATAAAATTTGCGTTTTTAAAAATAAACGCAAATTTTTACCTCATCCGTGGTCGGCAGCGGTAGCAGTGGCTCAACCATTCAGAAAAACTGAATTATACGTAAATTCTAGGAAGGCAAAAACACTTACCACGCACAGACATAGTATTAGAGTTAGGGGCAGTTTGAACCTGCACGTTGGCTCACTCCATTCCAATCGAGAATAGAATGAACACCCGAAGCGTGCGATCAATGACGGACAACCAAGGCTTATTAATTGTGACCCGCTTCATTAAGCAATATGTATTGACGAGTGATGAATGAAAGCGTATTAATGAATGCTTTTTGTTGTACACTTTTTTGGATTGAAGCACGCACTCGTAATGATCCTTTCGTTTCAACATTACACAATTAACGGTATTTCGAATCATAGTTAAGAAATTGAGTCTTATTTTTCCTCTATGCTTCGAGTCAACCAATAAATTATGTAGAAATTTAACCAACACGAAATGATAGACCCTCCTGCACAGTCACAATCTTAAAAGTAGATGCGAGTTCGTTCGTGGGGTGATGAATGGTTTCGGGAAAACCTCAGGTCCACTGATTCCTATAGAATACACACTGAACGTCACCACTCATCCAAATCAAAATTCTTTTAATTTCTCATGTTGCTGTTGAGGTCTGAACAATGTCAACTTTAGCGTTCCTTTAAAAGACCTTGATTACAGCGTATAATAAAATCTTGTAAACATTCCAAAAAGGAGCTTCAGCTGTGACGCAGAGATACAATTATTGAGCTGAGTGAGCGAAGCTCTTTACCGACGAGAATGTAAAACCTTTGTCCTCTAACTCCTCCAACACCACTTGACCGATTTCAACCAAATTTTGCTCAATTAATCGTATTAGGACATAGATGGTTTTGAAGTGTTTTCAGAAAAATCGATCAAGCCATCGAGGAATAATCACCAGAAAAAGAATTTTCTCTATGATTTGCTATAGAGAAAATCACGCGCTAAGAAAAAATTCTTTTTTCCTCTAAAATCGATTCAGCAATGAAAAATGAAATGTAAACAATAGAAAAGCGCGCCAAATAGAATTTTTTCATTGAATATACGGCGAAGCCCTGTTCAAGTTTTTTTTCGAGAGCAAATTTTCAAACGCTTTTTTTCGAGTTCTAAGAATTGTTTGGACAACTTTTTGTAATCAGTAAGTGCTAGAACTTCTAATCTATCGAAAATTAAATTTGAGATTTTAGCTGTAATTTTTTACCGAGGAATTAACGTTTTCTTTTTACATAGGAATAACATTAGTGACAAATCTCATCGATTTTATCCATTTTTATCGAGTTCTAAGATATTTATATCGACTAATTTTTCACCAAAAAGTTGCTAGTATGCACACATTACACGTCGGAAAAGTAAGTTCGAGGAATAAGGTACGTTTGGAGATGAGATAGTAACTTTTTCTTTTTACATAGAATTGACATTGTTGGTCATTATCAACTGTTTTAATCGATGCTAGACGTATATTTTCCAACTGACAACTACCTTGAGGTTTTATTTTAACTGTTCAATTGTTTACAACAACCTCATCTAAATATTTGAGAAGAGATAACGTCATAACTCAAACTTAACAGTTAAAACATTTTTTGTTTGTTTTAGTTTATTGCATTTCTCCTATTAATTTCTCAATTTCAAACAGATTATGCCGCCACGACCACGTCGAAGAGGCAACATAGGAAGGCGAACAGCAAACACACAGGTCATCGTTACCCTCCGACTAATCAGCTCACTCAGCTCCTTTTTGGCACGCGTTGCACACTTAGTTAAAGTATTATGAGCAATCGTGCCTTCGACAAAACGAACGTCGCATGCGCAAGCTCATGTCAACAATGCTTAAAAGATAAACAGAAAGTAACATTTTATTAGGAGCTTTAGCAAACGGCTACTCATAAGAATGCACGCTTGGTCTGTACGTTTATCCGACCGTCCGCCATTTGCACAATAACTTGAAAACGGATTAACTTTTTCAAATTCTCTTTTCAGAAATATAACCATTATGGTCGGCTGTATCTACTTTTCAAGATTTTTCGAATTCACGTGCTAAAAAGTGATCCTAAAGAATACCAAGATAATGGCATGTCATATAACAATCGATTATTGCTAAGTATTGATCGAATTCGCTTCCTTTTTTATGTTGAACAAAGACTGACTAAGACATGTCCAATACCGTTGGTGTGCTGTTTGTGCTAGAAGACATGTGTTATTAGTCTTCGTTTAATTGCTTTGAATGTTTCAGAGTGCTTGTATGTAAACTATTTTCTTGTTTTTCGCTAGGTGCATGTTTTAAATATCTCTTTGAACATTGTGTTTTTATAGCTAGTATTTGTTTTAGTGTGTCCAATGTTCTGTTATGTAATGATAGTCCTAGTTCAGATGGGGTCTGGTATATGTTTTAATTTTCTTAAATAAGTGCTTCAGATGTTTGTTTCTTTTAGTGATATGTTATTTTTAGTGTCTTGTATAATTCTCTATCCACTTTTGCCATTTAAGTTTCTGCCGATTTGCAAAGCAGATAGTACAAGTGTCCTAAGAAGTGTTCTTCCATACATTATGGTCAAATAAGTATTCTTCTAAAATACGAGGGAAAGGTATTAAAATGATAAAACACCTGAAATGTCCGCTTAACTAAGTTAAAAATTTAAAGTTCATGTACTGCTCAACTGCAATTTAAATGAATGAAATGTTAAGAATGATATTTTTAAAGAAATTTTAATTTTTAGGAGAAAAGAAAAAGTGATGCTTAAAAACAATAAATATGTGTTAATTATGTAAACACAGATCAAACACAGCCTCTTAAAATACGCATATTAACAACATATAGAAAGGCAAATCTAAATCTTCTTACCATGGAATCTTGTCTAAAAGTCTAATTCAGACACAGCGTAAGTTATTTTGTAGAGTACCATTGTATGTATAAATAAAAAAAAATTGTTTAGCATGGCTTAAATTTTGTGAAGCATAACTGGTTTAAGGGGCTGTAAAAATCTAGTTAACATTTAAATTATTTCTGCTAACAATCACGGAACTCTAAAGCTACATCATGACTTGCAAGAAAAGAAAAGAAAATCTTAAAGTTGATTGACCCGAAAGGAACAGTTAATTATAAAAGAACTTAAAATTCAATTAATAAGTTTTGATTTAAGTTTGACATTTATGAAGTGCCATAACGAACATTTCTGCGTTAACAATATTAACTGCCGAGATTTCGTTTGGGAAATACCGTTTCCTTCTATTTTATAACAAGCTTAACTAGAGAAAAAAAAAATGAATTGATTTCCTGGTTGCTCTATTTTCTTGGTAAAAGATAATAAAGAAATTGCCAGAATTTTACTTTTATTACAGACTGAAGATCTTATTTCACTCCTTAGTGCATTTCTTATTTTTTCCTGTATATATAAAACAAAATTATACAGTTTTCTATTTCATTAAAAAAAAAAAATTTCATTCTTGAATATTAGATACAACTGTTTTAATATTAGATCGTTCAATTCGCATTTTGTTTAATAAGAAAAAAAAATCATGAAGTTAAAAACAGAAAAAAAAAGACGCGAAAAGAATTTAAAAAAAAAATATATTGAAAAATTTTCACTATTGAAGCCCTTTTGAATTCAACTGTAGACTCAAATTGGTAATTAATTTATTTGGCTTCTCGTATACAGAAGAAAGCTTTATGTTCTAAATAATTAAGATTTACCATAAAATAAATTCAATATACTAATTTCAAATTATAATTTAAATTATTAAAGTATTTTAATGTTTTAAGACATATAATAAATTTGTAATGCTAATATTCATTTTTTAAACATATGAGGAACGCGTGTTAAAAAGTCAGTTTCCTGTGTTAAGTAATATAAATTACAATTAAATTGTTTAATTGGTTTCAATTGTTGGGTTAGATTCATTTATAAATTCTTAATATTATAAAAAATAAAATTCCATAAATAAAATTCCCTAAATATTATGTCGGGTGTAGGGAAAAACTACGGGAGAGGGAGGGTAATAAATTAAGGCTCCGATAAATTAAATAAATTACTTCTTATAATTTTTTTTACACGAAAACGACTGATATGCCATATCCCTTATCTCTCTTCCCCTTCTCCCTTGATTTCACTTTATTGCACACAGTAAAAATTAAAAATCAGTTTTCAAAAGAATCAGCAAACATTTGACAAATAAATCACATTAATTTCTTAAAACCCAATCTCTACATTGAAAATAATAATACATTTGTATTTTTTATATAATTAAAATCCTTATAACCAAACTATTAACTTATTTCCTTTACTTACAAGTGATGGTTTTATTCTCTAGTGTTTACATGGTATATCCAATTATTTTATGAAGAATCTTCACTGAATGGAAGCCGCTTCCTTGATTTCGTGATCCGCGTTCCTTTGATGGGAATCGGTGTATTTTATCTCCATGTTCTTTTGTTTGTATTTTATTTCCATGTTCCCGCATATGTAAAATTCGATGGCAAATATTTTACGGGGCAATCTGCTCTTTAGTGCGCTGCCTGTACATATATTTCGTGTTCACGTAAGTCGAGCTGTCATGACTACTAAGAAGAAATTGCGTCTCACTTTACCTCATTAAAACACGATAGATAGACTCCATTAATTCCTCCGCCTACAGGATTAGAAAACAAATTCTGACGCTGCGCGTCTCGAATCTAGCAGAAGTTTCGAGTGCAATAACCGAACGAAATGATTACTTGGGCAGGTAGACGGAGCCCCTCGCAGTTAAAGTGCGTGTTTGTTATTGCCAGTTCTTTTTATTTCTTATATTTTCTTTGTATTATTTCAATTTTTATGAAAAATTTTAATAGTGTTGACAATTCTGTAGTTTTCCATTATAAAAGGAAAACGTACGCGTAATGTGAAAAATTATGAGGCTGTCTTGAACAGGTCTCCAGGGTTCCTCAAAACCTTGACCCGCATTCAAGAGGGGAAAACCAAAACAAAGAAGGAAAAAAAATAACAAAAACAAAAAAAGAAAATTCATAAAAATTTTAATTTGTTAAATTTTAACAGGGAATCAAAAAAGTAATGATTAAAAACGGAATGTCCATTTCAAAACAAATAATCCATATTTTCACGTTTTCCTACTGTGTTAAATATAATAGTAACAGTAACAATTACAAAGTTCATTTGTTTTCTTATTAAATAAAATTAAGGCCGGATTTTCTTTTTAAATTTAACTCTATTATCAAGTTTTGTCAAGACAGTATGTGCAAAAATTTATATAGATATCTTTTATTATAGCGATTATACATATTACAAGTAAAATCTATCAAATAGAACACAATTGGCATTTTTGTGATGATGGAACAATCCGAGACGCAATTTCTTGGTTTGAAATAAAAGCATATTTTGGCGCAAATAAATCGGGAGTGTTCTCCCCTAGACTTCCTCACATTCATGATACAGCAAAAACTGGTGAAATAAGATCCCCCTGAAATGGCTAACTTGAAAAATGAATTAGGTTTGCTTCATATTGGGCCACGGGTTGCCGAGATTTGGTTCTTTTCAGTATTTTATTTAAACAACAATTAAAATTAACTCTGTCTAATTGTTAAAAGGAATGGAGAAGTTTTATTTACTTTTGTTGCATCACTTGCTTCACTTCCGCAGCCAACGAAAAAGACATGCCTGGGCCAACACCACCTCTACTCAAAAATTGTAGTGGTGGTGTTGCCTGGGCACTCAAAAATCACCTGATCACAGTTGTCTGAGCAACAATTCAACCTTGATTGTTTTCCAACAAACGAAAAACCCTAATTGTTAAAATCAAGGATGGAGAAAATGAAAGTTGGATTGTTGCTCAGACTATTTCGGTCAGGTGACTTTTAAGTGCCCAGGCCTGTCTTTCTTGTCGGCTGCGCTTCACTTAAAGCAACATATACAGGATTTATACTAAACATACAGTAAAAATTCAAGGGGTGGTTCTTTGGGCTATTTTAAGAATTTTTTGCTCTTTGATGATTTTCGGAATGCTAATTTGTTTCGAAGATACAGGGCGATAAAGGTTTCCGGAAAAAACGATCTTTTTTTTTTTTTTTTTTTATACCTAACACTACATGCACAGCTTCTTAATCTACAATATTATTGTAAAACTGTTGAAAATTACTACCACCAGCTCGCATGCATGAATCCAGTCTTTCCTCATTGACTGCCAAACTCTCAATGACACCAGCGTTGTTTCTTAATGCATTATATCCATCCGATTTCTCAAATCTTCTACATTTTCCACTGGAATAGTGTAAACTAACGACTTCAGATGGCCCATATAGAAAAAATCCCACATAAACCACATTACATTTCTCTGTACCAGTGGTAAATCCTCTAGAAATATGGTAGCGAGTTTTGCAAAAAACAGCCGTTTTTAATAATCAGAATGTTGTTAAAAGATATCAATATTGTTTTTGTCGAAAAACCTTTATCTTCGAAATAAAGCGGCATTTATTTCATCAGAGGACAAAGGATTCTTCAAAAGACAAAAGATTCTTACCTTATCATCAAAGGACAAAAGATTCTTAAAATAACCCAAAGAATCATCCTTAGAATCATCCTTATGTGTAGTAAACACCCTGTATAGATATTAAATAGGTGTACAGGTAAAGTATCCCCTCTGTTTGTGCGATTTGGCTGAAATTTAATATCTAATTGTCTTTTATCATTATAAAGGCCTATACTAAATTTTATTTGTTTGTCATTGTTTAAAACCCTATTTATATGAAGAAAATCGAGTATCGCAAAACGGGGTAACTTTGGGACACTTTTTCAAGATTTTTTTTTTTTTTTTTTTTTTTTGTCTTCTGTTAATACTTTTTATCCGTTTTCCATGAAATTTCGGTTCTACTTGAATTTGACTTTCCTCTTTCCAAACATGGACATGATTTTACTTTCCAAGCAGCGATTTTATTAAAAACAGCCTCTATAGTTGTTCCAATCTTACCCCATCACGTGGGAAAACTTTGTGATAGTACCATTTATAACTTTAAAAGACTAGGGGAATAGATCTTTCCCAATTTTAAACATCAATTGTTTGTTTATGAAACATCTGACACTCTAACAATCGATATAAAAATATCTGGCACTCTAAAAATTATTAAAAATAGCACTCTAAACATCTATATAAACATCAAACTGCACTATTTCTTCCTTTGAGTAGTAAATTTCGTCGGGGTTCGCTGGCCATTTTCAGTGAAGACCGGATTTCTCATGACTGCGATGAACATTTCCGTCATTGTTTTTCATCTCGGTGATCTTTCCCAGGAATAATTCTCCTTCGTAATTTTTCAGAACTTACTCTCCCACAGTGAGATTCTGGAGGCTACTTTCAAGTTGTAGGGATGACGAGGTAGTAGGCCTGGTTCCTTTCTGGGTTCTATTTGTAAGACCATGCCGTTGTAATAATACAGCAATGCTCTTGCTGCTCTCTCTTAAAACACCCTTGGGGCAACTTTTCGACAATCCCAAAGTTGACTTTTTACAATCTTGAGGTTATAAGGTAATATACAGGGATAAAAAAAAATCACTATAAAAGAAAACTGCTCTTAAAGCACGTAGTGTTAAATATACATACCTATCGGATTGAAATATGGACACTTTTTTTCATGTAGTATGAAAGTTCCCGGAGCCACGAATAAACTTGAAACTGTGCCTGTAGAAAAAAGATGGCCTCAGACAGATTACAGTGGAGCTTCAAAATGGTGCTGCAAGATTGCTGTATACGTCGGGGTTAAGATGCGGTGATCATGCGGCAAATTCAAACAGGAGACATGTTAGGGAAACTCAAAACCGAAAAATTATGCACTGTTCCAAAGTTTCGCGGCGCGCCCCCGCCCCCCCCGGCAAAATTCACCCCGTTTTACGGCATGTGTGTAGGTAAAATACCACTTCCACTTGACAGATTTAATCCAAAAGTTGATAGATAGAGATCTACAATTTTGGTATAAGGACAACCTACTCATATCCATCCCTCTAGCTCATTGCGTTTTTGAGTTATCGTGTTCATACACAGACACAAAGACATAATTCAAAAAATGTGTTTTTCGGACTCGGGGTAGTATAAAATGTCGAGATTCATCAAAATCTCGAGGTCGGATTTTTTGACGATTACGAGAAATCAAAAAGTAGATCTTGATGTACTGGTTTTGTAAAAAGCTAATATACAAACATTGAAAATTATTTCTTTGATAAGAACAATGTTAAATACACAAGCGAGCAAAATCAACTCACTGATGAAGGAAATTTGGTTTCCGAAATGTACATCTGAGTCAATAAAAATTATCATGTTGATTAGTGTTGTCAGTGTTCCTTTAATTAGTATATCGGTGTCCACAGTTTCTGGCTTTTATTGTTTAAAATCAACTCAGTCTACCATTCTGCATTTGGAAGCTTTTCCAAATTTGCTGAACAGTTAAAAAATCATTTGCTTATTTTAATTATTTTAAACATTTCCCTTTTAAATCTTTATTTTTTACTAGGCATTGCATACATGTAGTTCAGCGATTTTCAATTAGTGTGCGCCGGCCAGGTGGCTGAGAGGGCTAGGGCGTAGGCTTTCTAGTTCTCAAGTCCGCCTGGTCGTGGGTTCGAATCCTGCCGTGGGCATGGATGTTTGTGTTTGTCCCAGGCTGCGTACAGATATAACTTGTGTAAAAGGCGCAAAATGACCTTAGTAGTCGACGCCAAAAATTCTAATAAACCAACCAACAAACTTGTGTGCCCTGAGAATACATTAGGCATGCCGCGAAAATTTAATAACCAGAAAATTAATTAAAATGTTTTAAGAATTTTAATTATTATCTTTTTATTACAAATTATTATAATAAGTTGTTTTGTTTGTGTTAATAACTAAATCCTAAAAGACATTTTTTATCATTGTTTAAAAAAAAAGATTAATTTAAAAAATTTATTCCCATGAATGTAATGCATATTTAGTTTTGATATTTTTCTGAAGAATCAACTGAATAAATTTCATTAGTTCTTTTGTTGAAGATGGTAGTGTGATTTTTCTTAATTTGCTTAGAATGCATTTATCTTAGATATCCCAAACCTTTGATACGAACTGTACATGTTCAAGTGTGCCGTGCGATAAGAAAAAAGTTGAAAAACACTGGTATAATTTATACAAATAAAAACTTTAATTCAACATAGAAATAATTTAATACTGTTGATATTCTTTGTTATTTGACGTAACGATTTCTCCTAAATTAAATCTCAATTTCATATATGTAAAATTTTCTTGACGCTGAGTTAGAATGCTAATTAAGTGAGCATCCAAAATAGGTAGTCAACATGGTAACATATGATAAATTTGTACTATATTGGATAACATTTCTACATATTAGCGTTAACCTACACTAATATGCTCGTGTTTTTTAAAGCTATGTTATTTAACTGTCATAAATTTTAATTGCACAAAAAATTGTGTGATCTCATTCATGCGTTTGCGATGTGTAGACAACTTATATTAAGACTTCTTATTTCTTTATTAAAAATAAGGGCCTTTCGTAGTTTAATTTAATTTTAAAACATTTATTACTCATCAATTCTAGACTCGTTACAAATCCTGATAACTGTTAGCATGTCACCATTTAATTTTGTTTAATCAAAGTAATTCCAAAGCTTAGTATATTTTTATTTATTTATTCTTTAAATTTCTTTTTAACGTTCCAAATTTCCAAAAGAAAAAAAATGCAAATTCATCCAACGAATTGTATAAGCGAGTCACAAAAAAACAACTTTAATTTATCTTCTTATTCAAAGATACTGTAATTATGAAATTAATATGTTGAAAATATATAATGCTATAACCTCAAAGGAATATAAATCAAAGCTATTAAACTCATTTTTCCCTTTAGCAATAATAATTAAATGACGTCTGTGAGCTCAGCCGAAGAAAAACAATATTCTGCGATCACGTGTACTATGAATGAGAACTACTGCTGTTTTCAACTTTTAAGCGAACTTCCCGTAAATAGTTTTAAAATCTCTTTCTGCTTAGTATTCAACAGAAACTCTTCTTCGTTGCATCCTGACGTCAAGTTCTCGATACTTACATAGTGTTAAGTCTGTCAAGGTCACGTAAATTTCAATGAAGAGCACCAAAATTCTTAAAAATTCATGTTCTGGATTGCTGGAAAAACCATTTCGATGATTTGCTTCCTGAATATCACAAAATTAACAATTCTGCTACTGCACCCTCTTCAAGGTTATCTGTGATACACTTCGCCTAGGACATCGTTTTACGGATGATGTCTCAAATGAATGCAAATGTCTTTGAACATCCTAATAAATGTTCTCTTTATGAAATTTTTTTTACATCATACTGACATTCCCTTTTCTCAGAACAATTCGATCTGCTTTCACAGAAAGTTTCTTTGCTTTCATATACTGTATATTTTAAAATTTAAACCTTAAGCGCAATTCATGTTTGGCAGGTCTTGCAAAAAGTAACAATAACAGTTTCGCTCATGTTTAGTCTCGTGCAAAGTCAATATGGCCGTTTAATTGTCCGATGAAAATTTATTACAGTATTAAAAGGTTTTATATAAAGAGTCATGTAATAAATGTCGAGGCACTTATAAAGTTTTTCACTTGTACCACAGCAAACAATTACACATTGAATTCCGTCAAGTTCCTGTTCCCTTACAAGTTTTTTGATGCCCATTATTATTCACATAAATAATCATGCCATTTTATATAATTAATGTAAATTCTTCATAATATATCTGCAATTTTGATAGTTTAATAATTTCAGTTTTAGGCTTTCTATCATTTTCATGGTTACAGTTATATGCATAATAAAAATATATTCATTGCATGCAGAGATCTTAAAGTAAAGTACAATATAAAGATACTGCAACGCGATTGTAGTATGGCCTCTTTTTTTATTTTACGGTAAATCTCTATTAAAGAGCTCACGTTTTTATGAGATAAATTTTAAGTTTCTCTCAAGTGGAAATAACGATTGATTTCACTAAAAACTCAAATTGAAGCTCGATTAAATAATATAAAAAAATTATAACAAAAAATTCATTTAAAGCTGGCAATTATAAAAAGTTCTTTCAATTTTAAATTCTCATAAATTGTCCTTAAACTGGCTAATCATAGATTAAAGCTTTCAGATTATCATAATGAATCATCAGAATAAACATAATAAATCCTCTACTCTTTGATGAAATCAAATTATTTCGTGATAAACAGTCTTAAAAAACCTAAAAAAAAATAAATAAATATCCAGATAAAAGTAGTGAGAACCGGAATCGTTTGCAACACAAAGCAGTTGGAATTCTTTTAGAGCAATATTTTACTCATTCAATTGTATTTAAAACATGTTGCAAGTAACCATACTATATATAAAACGTGTTTTATTATAATTATATCTATAAGAAAATGAATTTATGACCTATTAATGAAACTTTAATTTAGGTGAAAATATTTGGGTAATAAGAGAAGTGAATTATAATTCTTAAACCAGTGTAACAAGAATTTTAATAAATCATACAAGACCGATGTTTTCATTCACTTCATGGAAACAAAGCATAACGGAAGAAAACACGAAAGTATCATAGGTGAAATAAATCAAAGTAAATAGGATCTTGTAGTTTATTTTTAATAAAATTTATGACTGCTTCGGCATTGCATCATCATCATCAGCATTATCAGATTCTGTTTGCTTGGCTTATTTGTTATATCTGATACATCTTTCTATTTTTGTTGGATATCATTTAGGTGTACATAACATTTAAAGAACATATGAGTTAACAAACGTTAAGTACATTTGGTTTAAAAGATTTCCGAAAAAAAATTTGTTGACTTAATCTAACAACATTATTTAAAAAATATTATCAGCAACAATGTCAACTGCTTTCTAAATTTTAAAGAAAAGTCAAAGGGCAAAAAAAAATAAACAAGTGCCATGTTTATATTATCATGTACAGAAGATTTGCTGAAACTTTCTCGTGAAAAAGAATGACAGAACATTGCTATTTCTGTTGAGAAAAAATGAATGTTCTTTATTATCAAGAAAACAAAGTTAGGGAATTACAGCGTTCTCTTCATGATACACATATGCAAAATGATAAATAGTTTTTTAGTTTAACTGAAACTATCTATAAGCTATATTTATAATTAAAAAGGTTTAGTTTAAGTTAATGTCTTTAAATGCACAGTTGTAATGGCTAAGAATAACTGTCAATTTAATTTTATTAATTTAATTCCAAATTAAAAGCTAGACTAAATTATTAAACATGTCTAAATAATTAAAAATTAATTATGGTTTTGTAATATAATAACGACTCGGAGCCAATTCTAAGTCATGAATTACTTCGTCGTCTTTTTTA
The DNA here is from genome assembly GCA_023313115.1 of Rhysida immarginata. Classification (NCBI taxonomy): domain Eukaryota; kingdom Metazoa; phylum Arthropoda; class Chilopoda; order Scolopendromorpha; family Scolopendridae; genus Rhysida; species Rhysida immarginata. The sequence goes on from JAHWFO010013848.1 coordinate 5,837,595, forward strand.
GATTCCAAATGTTTCATGGCATTAAGTAGGCGTAAAGTTTTCTGCTTGGAACGAGGCGGTTTCTTCTTGCAGCAGGCAAAGGACACCGAATAGATAAATTCGAGGACCTCAACAAAGGAGAGTAGACAGAGGCCGACCCACAGGCCAAGATTCCCTCCGACAATCCCCCAAAAATCAGCCGCCTAAACAGATACATCATAAGATCAATTGTTAGCTTGGTAGATTATGCATCGTAACATTTTAATAAATGGGAAAAATAATTAAAAGGGGTTGTTTGACAAGTAAGGTCTCTTACAGCACGACGTCGGTGGTAGTAGCGGAAGAGAAACGTTTACCATGCTATCGATAATCGATCCTGTGTAGTGCACATAATTTTATTTATAATTTTTTCTTGGACGTTTGCTACCTCCGAATTAGGTATAAAGCAGCGATCAGTAATCCGAGTTTAGAAGTTTGCGTGCTAATCGAAATTCATAGAAAGCAATTTATGGCGATAGTTCTATGGATGAGATGAGCATGTTTTGATGAGCAAACATCTAAACGGCCTATTTCAGTGAAACATTATGATATAAAAAAAATGTTGAAAGTTGACGTTTTCATGTAATATCAAAATTGAAGTTGCTGGGATCAACAGCAAACCACAATCTTTCTTCAAGCAAGGAATGAAAAAGTGGATAGCGCGTTTGGGAAAATGTATAGCAAATATTGTTACTAATAGTGACTATAGTAAAAAAATAAAATTGTAATGTTTAAGAGAAATAAATAATTCATCTTGATGCTATTTTATTATATCCGATTAAAGACCTTAATTATCAATCAACCTTCGTATAATCTCTGAGAGCGTTTACTCAACATACTCGTATAAGAAAATACAGAAATATCCAACACTTCTCAATATCTTTGTTAAAACATATATTCCTATAAATTTGATGCTTTCTCATGCTTGATAGTTCAAAAATTATTCAAAAAATTATTTATTATTTGACCGTAGTTAAATAAAACAATTTTATAAAACACACCGATCACGGAATGATAAGTTTATCTTTTCGTTAACTTTGTATTTGAAGTATTTTATTATATGTTATAAACAATTTTTCGATCAAGGTTTCAATTTCAATTTCGTTTCGATCATCTTTCAGTACGTATTTTCAATTTATGGTTGTGGAAAGTGATTCCTGATCCTTTTTCGTGTCTATTTGTACGGTTTTACGCGTAAACTTTGAGGAATGGTTTTGAATTAATAATTCCTCGGGCCCAAAATCGTCAAAAACAAAGAAACCACACAGCTAACAACACCACGGCTGACTCCTGCCCAGAACTGCCATGGCTTCAATTGGCTTTACTTTGGTGGTGATGTTAACAATAGGATTCGGGAGCTACCTTTAATATACGTCATTGGAACAAACAGCCCGAGCAACGCCCGACAGGCATATCAGCTAGACTTTTGTTTTCAAAGGATGTCACTATATGGCGATGCCAGACGAAGAATGTTTCATTTTATTCGTTTTTTTCCAGACTTTCAAGGTCGCAGTTATATATTTTCAGGAAGCTTGCTTCTCTCACGGTCAGTTATAAGTTGCTTGCTCCCGCGTGTCCAGCTGTCGAAATCTACATGTTTTTGCGCCACAGGGGAAGACATACAACGTTGTTTACCGAAATGGACTTGAATGCACAACTATTTTACAATCTATGTCAAGCTTGCCTGTGTAGCTGATTCATTTATCTTATCATTTTTTTTTCATTATTTACTTTTGTACATATAATTTAATTTTCTTTTGTTCCCAGTTCATTGTTCATAAATCTTCATTTTTGGTTTAAAATGATTATGAAAGGTTTAGAGAAGGCTTTCTAGACTGTTACTCATTTTCTTGCATTTCGTTCATACTTTGTTAATCATAGTTCAATTTTTAACATAACAAACAATCGTTAAAAAAAATTACTCAACGCATCTTTTCCACCTGGGCGAAGCCGGGTAATATTGCTAACTTTCTTTATAAATCAGTGATGGAATATATTTTGAACTGTTATAGCTGTTTAAAGAAGGAAATGATATGATCACGTTATATCTTACGGTATATTTATTTTGTTCCGTGATGATTTCCACTTGAGGAGAATTAAACATTATTTTGATAAAGGCTGAATTGTAATTCGTTTTGTTGAAACTAAAACAATGATAATAAGCAATTTTAATACTGCACTGCCAGATTATATGTTTAATACTTAAATTTTTTTAATATTTTAAAAATTTAAATTTATATGCTAGTAAATTTGAAATAACGTACATTTCTTGAATAACTTCTTCTGGTGATTGGTGGAAACGAATGAAATTGATATACGATTTCTGAAATAGTCAATTACTATTAGTTTGTTTGTTTTAAGTAATGTACATTATTAGTATTAAATATTCTTTGACTGTATCACTCACCCAGTTAAAACCAGATGTGGCTATGATATTCGTATTCAGCACATCTTCGCTATAATAAAATAGAACAATAATCGAAAATTAATAAACGTAATCGACGTTACCAGGACAAAGAAAATCAAAAACAAGACTTCAGGAAATATTACATAATTGGAACTGTTCTTAATAATGTGCGATATACGAGGTCTGTTCAAAAAATAACCGAACTTTTTTAATTACGCGGCAACGGATCGTCGTAGCGACGAGCGGTTGGCAGCATTGCAATTATCACATCCTTCTGCCTAATGGTCTATTTACAGGTTTTTAAATGTTGTTTAGTTTCCGAGTTATTGGGATTTGAGTGCAACGTGTTTCAGTGTTCGTGGCGATTTTTGCAATGCCCGATTTACGAGAGCAACGCTGCAACGTGAAATTTTGCGTGAAACTGGGGAAAACATGGGGAAAATTCGCAAATATTCACTGTTGTGGCAAGACAACTCATTGTTCCTTCATCATGACAATGCGCTGCCCACTCAGCCTTGTTAATTACCAGTTTTGTGGCAAAAATCAGATGACTATCCTCCCCTAGCCTCCCTACTCCCCAGACCTAGCTCACTGCGACTTTTTCTTGTTTCCAAAATTAAAATCAGTGCTGAAAGGACGCCGTTTCGACTCCATTGATGACATTAAGAAAAATTCGTCACTGGTATTGAAGGATAGTCCAAAAGAAGTTCCAGGACTACACGGTAAAGTGGGAACGCCACTGGAACAAGCGTGTGAATAGAGGAGGGGCGTATTTTGAAGGAGACAAAGACCAATAAGCTGTAAATTAAATAAAACAATTTTTTTTAAAAAAAAAGTTCGGTTATTTTTTGAACAAACCTCGTATATTTAATTTTTAGATCGTGTCTGTCTCCTTAAAAGCATTTAAGATTTTAATTTTTACCTCATTACGATTCACAACTATCTGAGCTTATAAATAAAATAAAATAAAAACCAGTTGAGAATGCATGACAATGCATTGTCAGAACGATGTTAAAAGCGCAAGCTAGTTAAAAACATCATTACGTATGTGTGAAGTCGGTCGTTCTGTTGCCTATTTTTTCGAATTTTTTTATTTGGACTTTAGATATGGATAGAACACCAAAAGGAAGTAAAAATTATAACAGGCACACCTGTCCTATCTATTCGGGAACATGGCTAAAATGGCGGCCTAAAATTAGATAATCAAATAGATACTTTTATTTTATACTATTTCATTTTCTATTATGTTAAACAATATTTAATCGGCCTAGCAGTCAGGAATTTATAAAGTAAATTTAGTAATTAAAATTGCCACCAGTTTCTAAGGGCTTGACTGATCAAAATATAGAAAGAATACCACTTTATAAATACGTGTCAGAATAAGAAAAGATAGAAAGGTAAAATAATAAGCTGAATAATAACTTGATTTCTCTTAAACATGATTAAATAAGGCAGAAGTATTTAAGTTTTAAGAATCAGAAAATGAATAGATCAATTAAAACTCTCCACCCTTTCTTTGTTTTAAAAATCGAAACTAATATGAAACGCCGAAAGAAAGCACCATATCCGTCAATTGTGCGACAGTGAAATTGCTATGATTCACTTCTTGCATTCAGGGTTCAGTGGTGTAACGAGAGAGTGCGGGGGAAGGAGGGCATGATGCCCCGGGCACCAGCCTCGTTAGCAAGGCGCCGACGGGCAAAATATGAGCAGACAGAGAAAAATGAACACTCATGCCCCGGGCGCCTTTTACCCTCGCTTCGTCACTGACACATGATCAGAGAATAGCAATGAATAAAAAGACAATAACTTCATATGGTGAATCATGAGTGAAGGATGACGTAAAGGGTATTTAAAAAACTAATATCTTAAATGATAATCAAACAGTTAGAAATTAGTGAAAAGACAGTAGCTAAAACATGAGCGAGGCGATGCGATAAAAAATAACGAGAGATCGAATATAGAGTGAGCGAAGGCAGGGGCGCTTTCAACGACCAGTCATATACACTATTCTTTAAAGAAAATTATGTCAAGATCCCGAGAAAGAAAAGTAGATCCCGTAATAAGGAACCATAGAAGCAAGGAGACGATTTGGATAATCCCCACTCGCACCTACATTTAGAGCATAGTAGAGTTTTATAAAACGTTGTAAAGCGTTATACAACGTCACAAAGCATTGCTGAGGACTGCATTAAAACATAAAAATCATCAGAGTTCTTTGGCATACTTATCTCGTGAAATTTTGTTAATTTGTAAATAAATACAGAGTCCACCAAAAATGTATACTTTTGGATCGAGTTACGGAAGTTAAACACAAAAACAATACATACTTTAACAGATGCCAACTTTGAAAAAAAAAGTTGGATCGAGTTACGGAACAATGTTTGCTTTCAACAAGACGGCACATCACTATACTAGATAGGACGAAGAGGTGTAATTGAGTTTATCGCACGTTCTCCTGATTTAACACCCTATGGAACCCTAAAAGATGTCGTGTTCTTATATCACAGAAAGCTAGCTGCACTGGCGGGAAGAAATTGACAATGGCCAACTTCCACAAGATGATTTTGGCAAACGTTTCCCGAGCAGCAGTTCGCCGTGCCAATAAGTGTCTGCAAGCTAACATCTTGAGCACCTCTTCTAATTGTAGAGGTCAAAGCTAACTTGCATTCATCTCGTGATGTCTGAACAAATTCACTGTCCCTGAATAATTTTGTCTATACAAGTCCAAAACCGTATAAAAATCTAATACGTCAATCAAAACATTACAATAGAAAATATATTATAGGATAGAAGGTATATGCAAGGTTGTTAAAGAGAAGGTGGCCTCTATTGTGGTGGTCGATGGTAATTGGCTACTGACGTGTGAAGTCAGCTGGAAAGTTTGGAGCAGACGAACGCAATAGAAAACTATAAGGAATAGCGGTGGGACCTTTATTTTCCAGCCTATTTTTACTATTTATCACCAATATAAATGAAGAAAAACGTGCCAAGGTTTTATAGAAATATTTTATTGGAATAATATGTGTTTAAAATTCAGAGATTGCAAATAAAAGGTTTATTTATATACATTTGGCACTGAAATACAAAAGCAAATACTGCAACAGCGAGGCCACCTCGTCAAAGCAATTCTTCAACGATTAACCTGTTACAGTATTCAATCCAGAGACCTTTAAAATAGTTACTTAACCGTCTCTGATTCAATCATTTAGCAGTAAGTGCTAGTACACCATTAGAGAGGTTAAGATACTTTTACGCGACGTCCGTGACGTGAAATCTATGACGTCATTTGATTACACGTTGTTGACGTGGCGGATTTTTGTAGATTAGGACACATTCAAAATTTATCTCAAAAACCGTAAGGGATAGAGAAAAAACCCAATTGCAAACTTGTTCAGCATAAAAAAAAAACAAACAAATCAAAAAAAAATCATCCAAATCGGACCAACCAATCACCCACAATCACGCGGTGACTGTTTGTAGCTTACAAACAGTCACACTGCACAAGGAAAACTGAATGTTGATTTTCCGCCATGTAAAGCATGCAAATCAAAAAATTAACATAAATTACCATACTCGCATTCACTTTCATGCGGAAAAGCAAATAAAAGGCATGTTTCAGCACACAGAAGACAGAACAATTCCAGGATGGCAAGCTACAATGTTCCGGAAATGGTCAACATGATCTTCTGATTGTGGGTGATTGGTTGGTCCGATTTGGATGATTTTTTTTTGTTTTGTTTGTTTTTTTTATGCTGAACAAGTTTGCAATTGGGTTTTTTCTCTATCCCTTACGGTTTTTGAGATAAATTTTGAATGTGTCCTAATTTGCATATTTGGGATGATGAAAAGTGCGCCATGGGATAGGCCACCCACAACTTCCTATTCATTGGATTCATCAAAATTGACATATCTGCTTCGGTTCAAAAAATAAAAGGGAGGGACAGACTTATGGACCACCCTGTAGAAAGTTTAAAGTTTTAAAAAACATGAAAATGAAACTTGAGACGACCATAATGCAGTGCGCATTTGATTAAATATAGTGGAGAATTGATATACTCGTTATCTGGTGCCTTAGGTTATATAGCGACGTCATAACTCAGTACGGTTATCAATGTTCTCGTCATTTGCCACCGCCATATTAGTGATATGTGTCGTGCGAAAATGACTGTGGGAGAATGACGTTGTGAACTTCAAAGCCGCGATAAGTATGCATTTCCGGACATTTTTTGTTCCTTGTCCTGACAAGAAGCACCTCCCAGAGTTTGCTCTGATAGTGCATATGTTTATTGTTGCTGCAAAACTATCAGACCCATTTCTTAAATCATACTCTCTTTGGCGTCGGATGATATTTTGCTATAAAATAAATAAGACATTTACGGTTGGCGCAGTTAATAAATCAAAGTATCCACCAAAAAAAACAGGTCCCTTAAAATTATTTTCCCGTCTGCACTGTTTTATGCATTTCTTTAAAGTAAAATATGCATGGTTGTATCTGGAAATTTTCTAGTGAAAATATCTCTTAATAATATGAAAATATTAAATTCATCCAAAAAATTGTGTGATAAAAATTGTTGGAAGCTGTTGATTCAAGAAATTTAGCTCTTATAGCATTTGTTGTATATTTTCGTGGTTGAAAAAAAAAAAAACGTTTACTAGTACTTGCATTTCAAGAAAGATATTAACCTCTAATAGAAAGCATAAAAACCAATGGAGAGTAAAAGATTACCTGCACGAAGGTGGACAGTCACAGGTATAGTTGATTGTTTTTAAGTAGCCCTCAGAATCTAAATAAAAATTTACAAAGTATATTTTTAAAATAAACCTTCATTATGGCCGGAAGTTAGAATATGTATAGAACACGATCAAATGACAAAATATCTTATGTAGAGTAGAAAACAAAACTATTTTGAATGATTGCTATGCAAAAATAATGACTGCGATAACGTGATGCAACTTTACGCCACTAACATAAAAAGCATGTGCTAATATTATAAGATGAACGAAAAGAAAAAAGAATACTACTACTAATGTAAAATACAATACAATGAAAAAAAACGAAAACAGAACATAAGAATACAAAGACTGGAATGAAATAAAATATTTCTAATATCTCTTCATGCTTGGTTAATATTGGGTAGATAATATTGAATATAAACAGTTATTTTCACACTGAAGACATTTTATTAAATGTAATAAAATATAAATTTTTAATTTTAAAACCGCAGATGTAATAAATTTTGACATGTATTCATTAACATATTGATCCGATTTAAATATTAAAAATTTTCACTCTGTACGAGCTTCAATGTTTGAGACGTTAAACTTTACTATTTTTGTTCAGAGAGAGTAACCAAGTTTTTGTCGCCCAGTTGTCCGTCGCCCAGTTGTCGCTTACCCAAAAAAAATCATTCATTGTTCAGATTCCTTAGACGAAATTAATCCATATCTTATTAGGTCCTAACTTAATTTTAAAGGTTTTTCGGTGAAAATGAACGTTTAGTACGAAAAATGGGATAAGACTTGTTAATCAAAATATTGGCCATTGTTAGCTGCAACCTTTTCCCATCTGTCCGGTAAACGACGGATTCCTCGGCGGAAGAAGGACTCGTCTTGTGAGGTTATCCATGAATCGATCCATTTTTGGATATCTTCAAAGGAACTGAAAGGCGATTCTGCATGGGACGAAACAAGTTGTATTCAGAAGGAGCAAGGTCTAAGGAATAAGGCGGGTGGGGTAGAACATCCCATCCGAGCAGCTCTAGCGTTTCCTTCACCGTTCAAGTGACATGGAACCGAGAGTTGTCCTGCTAGAAAATCACTTTGTCGTGTCTCCTGGCATATTCCGGTCGTTTTGCTTTCAATTCGTGGTTCAGCTGCACGAGTTGTTGTCGGCAACGTATCCTTGTAATGGTAACCAGGTTTGAGTAGCTCCGAATGACCCCCTTCTGATCCCACCAAATACAGAGCATCTCTTTCGAACGATGGATGTACACACGTTGAAATCGATGGAGCATACTCCCCGTAAGCTTCGGACAGCAAACGAAGACGTTCCGCTGCCAATTTCTTCAAGTAGAAACAAAAAAAACACTTCACAGATATTGCGTTTCGTTGTTTACTCGTCGCCTAACTGACACCGATTCTTAAAGCCTAATATCACGGCTTTCGTACGGATCGTCACCTTCCGGTGCTGCTTCCGCAATCTGTTGTAAATCCTTTAAAATTAAGTTTAGGACCCAATATCTTTCGGACCCTACTGTATTATTTTACAAGTTAATAGAATTGGCCATCAAAATCACTATCAATAAATAATATCTCTTTCATAAGTAATAGGCATTTTGATTTCTTAGAAATATAAACAGCAGCACTATAATATGCATAAAAATCGGATATACACTAAAGTGCCAAAAGTCATGGGGGTGTCGTATGCGAATTTTTAAGTGTTGCTTGCATCGCATAAAAGGTGTATAAATAAGCAGAGCGGTATTAGTGCTGTCAATTCGACTATTAGTAGTCGTCTGAAACGTTTTGAACGTGATTATAGATACATGACGAGAATTATCAGAATTTGAACGCGAAATGATAGTTGGAGCTAGATGCATGGAACATTCCATTTCTGAAGTACTGCGGGCATTCAACATTTCTCGAACCAAAGCGACAGGTAAGTCGAGATGCAAGAAGCGAAGCGCGGCAACTCCCATGGGTACCAGAGAGCAAACCGGCTATGATTAATCTGACGCTGTGACGACGATGTAGCTGGTAACCCAGCAGGAATTTGAGTTGGGGTCACTATGGCTCCTCTGAAGAATTTGGCTGGACTTGCTTGGCCACACTGAAGTCTCGTTGTCGATGCATAAACCGGCGCCTGGATCCTTCGACAACTGTCGACAAAGCTATATTCGCTCCAAAGTGAATGATCGGAAGCAGCACAAGAGATAGTATTATCTCAATTTATAAAGTCTCGGGACGGGTAAAATGTCTTATATTTAAAATATGGGCGAAAATTATCTTTACCTTCTCGAGAGCTATTACTGGACTTATTCCAAATCTGTTCCTTCTTACTCGCTAAAGAAGGGATGCCAGCGGGGGGTCTTTTCTTTCGAAACTCGGATATGAGAGAATCCACGCAGAACAAACTGATTTCGCTTTCCTCCTTCGGGTTGGCGATGCTCTGACGGTCGCGACTCTTTCCTCCTTTCCGTCTGGACAACTATTTGAGGCGAGAGAACCATTAAGCAAAAGAGAGTTTGTAACAAAATCTTTCTTACTCTCATTCCCTCTTCTTGTTCTCTTTTTCCCGTCTTCCATCTGACGCGGTCGCCTTCTGTCCAATCCTCCTCCCTTCCTGGCTGATCGATAATGCTCTCTCAAAAATGCTCTCTTCCTTCCCTTTTATCCGCTTTCACTTCCTCCTCATTAGCAATGCAACATATCTCCTCCAATCCTCGTGAAGAACCCCTTTTCAACCTTTGGTCCCGTCCATCGCGAACTGAAGGGAAGCTCTAGAGCGGGCGTTGCTTAGGCACGAGAGGCTGGCCCAATGCATTTCATCGAATAAGTGTAATTGGGAAATTATCTCATTTCGACGGCCTTGAGTTACGATTCAAGTTGGTGCAAGCTGATGGTAGGGTTCGAGTATGGGGAAGACCATGGACCCAAGTTGTCGGGAATGCACTGTGCAAGCTAGTGATGGCTCCATCATGGTGTGGGATGTGATTACAAGGCAGGCTTTGTGTCCTTTTATTAAATTGGACCTACCATTGACTGGGAATCGTTATGGCCAGCTGCTTGGTGACCATTTGCATCCCTTTATGGCCTTCATGTACACAAACAACGATGGGATGTTCAGGAGGACAATGCGCCATGTCACCGGGCCAACATTACTCGATTGGTTTTGAGGAGCATTCTGAACAATTCCAACGAATGATTTGGCCTCCTTCTTCGCTGGACATGATCCATACTGAACATATTTGGGATATTATCTACCGACCCATTCGTGCATAAGAGTCTGCACCTACAACACTCACGCAATTATGGGCAGGTATCGAGACTGCATGCCAGCAGAATCCATGTCACCTTGAGTTGCTACACTTCGCCAGGCAAAAGAATATTGAACAGGTATCCCATGATTTTTGGCACTTCAGTGTAATTTCAAATTTAGTTAATTTAATTAATTAAAGTTTTAATAAGTTAAATCCAAACTAATTTACAAGAACACGCTGATTGAAAATGGTTTTTGGCACTCCTTATTTCTTTTGTTAGCGGCAAGGCAAAATCTAAACAGGTGAACATAGGATGAAAGGCCAACACATTTTGTTGGCATGCAGCTTGACATGTCTAAAAGAAAAAAAAAAGTTTTTAGCAAACAAGGGTTGTTTTTTCAATTTTTTAAAAATTGTATTTTTCTGACCTCTTTTGTATACAAATATGGTGTATTCGTGTTGTATTCCGCTAACTTTTGACGTCTACTTTCGTCAGTGTTACTGACGCATAATGAATGCAATGATTTCTGCACCTTGGTCTACCAAAGACATATATATTTTCATTAATGTCTAAAATCTTTATTAGAATTAGGAGGCATATATGAAGATAATACATATATTTTTTCCAACTTGCTTTTACGAGGTGCGATAAAAATATTTCCAGATTAAAGGAGGCACGAGCAACGTTCATAAACAAACAAGGTTCTGCCATTAGCTGCACTTAGAATAATATCTTCTGAATGTCATATCCTGCTCAGATTAAGTTTGTTGTACAGCACATCTGATTTTACTGGGTATCGGTTTCAATTTTGCAAGTCACATGAATATATATTTTCGAAGGCTTCATATGCCTTAAGGAAAAGGAGATTTTACATTAGCTCAAATCAGAACCAAATATTGAACAGCTCACTGAACGGTAATATCATCATTATAATCGTAAGTACAGCTTCAAAAACTCGAATGTGAAGAGGGACCACGGATTACTTGATAAACATCGGTTATCTCGTATGATGAGTTAGTGTCCATTATCGATTATTTTGCTACGATTAAATAAGTCGCACCTCGTAAAAGTCCTTTCATAATAGGAGGTGCGATTCAAAATTTCCCGGATTGGAGCTGTATAAGCGAAACGTGAAATACGAAGGGCGTTCAAATTTGACCCAGACTTTATTTTTTATAAAATCAGGAAATTAACAAAAACATACACGCAGACACATACACACACACTAGTTATTTCTCAAAGAACTCTCCTTGCTTCTCTATACATTTTTTCAGCGTTCTGGAGCATCTGGATACCGGTTCTGTAGAAATCTTCAGGACAGCCTTTTTCACTTCCTCATTGGAGCCGAACCTCTGCCCTCCCAAGAACTCCTTCAATGGTCCAAAAAGGTGACATTCGCAAGGAGAGAGATCCGGGCTGTATGGAGGATGTGGTAAGATGTCCCACTTGAGTTCCGTCAGTGTGTCTATGGTCAGTTTGGCCGGTGTGGTCTGGCATTGTCTTGCAGAAAACAAACACCACGGATAAGGAGCCCTGGTCGCATTTTCCTTAGTGCCGGCTTCAGGGACGTCCTCAAAATGTCACAATAAAATCGACATGAATGATACCCAGAATACAGTTACCATCTCTTTCGTTGCCGACGGTGTCATCTTGAATTTCTTGGATGGTGGTGAGTCAGTGTCGCCACTCCATGCTCGCACGCTTGCTTTCAGGAGTATGGTGATGAATCCATGTCTTGTCGGTGGGTCACAACACGCCTTAGGAAGCTGTCATATCCCTGTCATATCGCTGCAGCAGCATGGAACAGATTTCCACTCGCGTAGTTTTGTGATCCTCGGAGAGTTGCTTAGGGGCCCATCTGGCACAGATCTTGTTGAATTTCAGCTTATCGTGGATGACGGTCTCCACACTGCCAGTGCTGATGTTCAATATTGTAACCAATTCTCAGACAAGAATCCGCCTATTGCCCCTTATCAGCTCATTTGTTCGTGCGATGATGCCATCATTGACAGCAGTTGCTGGCCTTGCCTTATGAGGTTCATTGCCGGTGGATTCTCACCTTCCTTCAAACCTTTGGCACCAAGCAAACACGGATGATCGGGACAAACATGGTGATGATCGAGAAGACTGGGTGAACTGTCTTTGAAGTCTCTGATGAATTTCAGATGCTTTCACACCTTCAAAGAAACTTAATGATTATTCGTTGTCCGACTTTGGTCGACACATCGCTGTCCGCCATTTTGTTTAAACATACAATCGGTTACTATGGCAACCGGATGAATGGTGCTGCATTTGCATGACAGGGGGTAGTTGCCAACACCTCCTAAAAAGAAAGCCTGTGCACTGAAAATTCAAACATTGTTACATCATCATAAAAAGGCATTGTTAATCTTATTTCTACCAATAATAAGGCCTAAATTATGACTTCTTATGATCATGTAACAATGTATTAATTTTCAGTGCATAGGCTTTCTTTCTAGCAGGTGTTGGTAGTTGCCATCCCAACAATGAAAGCTTAGATTTTTACAACAATGAAATTTACAAAAAATAAAGTCCGATGGATGTTAATAGATACTTGTTTTGTGAGCTAGGATACGAAATTTCATCGTAAATGAAACAGTTCTCGCCTGTAAATATGCCGTTTTGTTAGAAGTTGTTGACGCTGCATTGCGATTTTTCATTCTTTAAGCTTGCATAAAGAATTTGTGCCAGTGGGTCACACTGTCAATTCACAGTTCTTCTGGTGAGTAAGACGGACAGTGGAATATGGTCATCGAATTCTTGGTCAAAAACTATTGTGTGCTCAATGAACGGTGGGCAGGCTGTTATCATGAAGAAGAACCCAACATTTTGCTCGTCACAATTCCGGCCGCTTCCTTCTGAGATCTTCGCGAAGGTGCCTCAGAACATCACAGTAGAACTGTGAATTGACAATGTGACCCATTAGCGCGAATCCTTTATGCAACATCAAAGAATGAAAAATTGCAATGCAACGTCAACAACTTCTAACAAAAAGGCATCTATATAGGCAAGAACTGTTTCATTCACGATGAAATTTCGTATCTTATCTCACGAAAGTACCTACTGATATCCATCGGCGTGCATTAAAACTATTTCACGTTTCGATTATGCATTTCCAATCCGGGAATCGGCCTCGGTGGCTCAGTGGTTGCGTGATCGCCTCTGATGCCCGAGTACGCGGGTTCGATCCCGGCCGAGGACGAGAGGATTTTTCAGGGGGAAATCCTGAGATGACGCACTTCCTTCGGAAGGGAAGTAAAGCCGTTAGTCCCGTGTAGTCGTTTGCCGGCTGCACGTTAAAGAACCCTTGCGAGGCAAAATTTGTGGCCCCTATAACGCTATCCTAATATGACCATAGTAGTTGCAAGGGACGTTAATACCAACCAAACCCAACCAAACCAATCCGGGAAATTTTGGATCGCATCTCGTATACAGGGTGACCCAAACTTATCCAGCATAATTGTTTAGGAACATTGTATGATTCAAATGGAACAAAAAATGTCCTATAAAAGTTACATCTAGTTTCGATCGTGTGTGAGATATCGACGTTTGTCTATTTTCTTTTATTTAGTCTTTTCCTAGAAAAAACGTAGGTTTACCTACTTATTCTTAAATGTACTCTTCCTGTTTTGCATATGCCAAACAGGAAGACGAATCGTCGTACTTGTAACATGTGTGAAAGATATTTTATTGACTTGGCGGTTGATTTGAGCAGTTGTTCATATTGTGCAACACAACGTTGAAGTTCATTATGCCGTTTGTTTTCACAAATGAAGAATATGCGGACATTCTTATTCCTTGTATCATTTTAGTTTTGTTTTGTAGTTCAATGTGATGTTCTGTCTGTACGTAGAATCAAAGTGATCTGCACTCTCAAGTGTTTTATTTATTTGCTTTAACAACTCTACAATTTGAACCTACAATGTTCCTAAACAATTATGCTGGATAAGTTTGGGTCACCCTATATAAGCAAATTATAGTCAAAATTAATTTAAGGACTCATTTCTTGCCATCTTGATAATAATCTTTAAGTAATCTCCAGGAAACACTTCAATAATTTCAGGAGAAGTTAAATCTGGTGGAGTTCCCAAAGGATGAAGCAAAAGACTCATAAAAGCATCGTTGATATAGAGAAGCCGATTTCTCACATCCATGTTTAAATCCAATGTTAAAACTGCAGTAAAAGAAATAAAACTATAATAAAATGTTGCAGACATTCCAAAAAAGTAAATTTAGCTGTCACGCAAATGTAATTTGTAAATATGAGAATTTAAATTTAGCTGAAGTTCTTAATAAACAAATAATTCATTTAATTATGAATTTTCAGGGCAGCTCTTTCTCGTCGGCTACTATGGCAAACCCAAGGCCAGCTAAATAGACAGGCCCTGACCAACGCCTCCTATAAACAAACCCTTGGTACTGAAACGTCATACATTGTAACATCATCATACGTCGTCCAAATTTAGGGCGTATTATTAGTAGAAATACAATTAAGCTTATTGGCAAAATTTGAATGTACCCACACTTATCTCAATGGCTAAACTGTATCAAAATTCACGCAGATGGAAAATCCTTTGACGAAAACCTTTAAAATAGTACCAATCAATAAAGCTAATAAAGCAAAGATATACTAGGCCTTTGCTATATAAAGCAAAGATCAAAAAGTTTCATAAAAATAATACGCCTAGAACCGCGCACTCTAAAAGCCTATATCAAAAAAAAAAAAAAAAAGCAAAAAAGAAACATGCAACTGTGGAATATAGAATGGAAAGCTGATAACCGTGGACAACACTACAAAAATATCTCCAATCCTTATCAAATTTAGAACGTTTTTCACCAAAATGGCTGTCATACACTGGTGGCCAAAAGTTTGGACCAACCAGCAAAATCAAGAAAAAATGAATTTATACTTTAAAATATTTTACACCTACAACTCTAAGTAAATATGAAATAATATTCAGGGAAGAAACAAATTTATTTCTGCGTCGTTGCTTTTTTATTACCTTAAATCAAAATAAGACTGGCCAAAAGTTTGGACCAACATCACAAACATGCAAATAATTTGCATATTACAAGTCATTGTGTTGTGTGGTGAGCACTAAAACCATCTTATGTATTGTACAATGTTAACTGAAGGCCAACGAGAGCGAATTAGAAATTTTAACAAGCAATTTACAAACTTCAAAAAAGTTGCAGAAATCTCCTGTGTGAGCTACAAATCTTTATCAGAATTGTTAAAAATGTTAATTGAAAAATAGGACGGAAATAGGACGACCTTGTGCACTGATGCGAAAAGAGACAAATCAAGAATTAACAGACATGTTAGACATGATATTATATCTGGGTATGTAGTCAACACCACACAAGTCCTCTTAATCTGCAACTTGCTGCCTAAAGAGGAACAATTCTCAGCAAACTACGTGCTCAGAACTTTGCCTATGAAATTATACCCAAAAAGTTGCCACTAACACAGAAACACATGCAGGAGAGACTGGAGTTTGCTAAGACACATCTGCGTGAAAACACAGACTTCCAATTGGCTGTGTTTTCTGATGAAAAACGAATCAGTTTGGATGGTCCTGATAATATAGCTTCTTATGAAGAGCATCGTGATAAAGAAACACTTGTTCCACTGCGAATTAAGTTGCAAATGGGTGGTAGTGGAGTGATGATTCTGGATGCCATTGGAAGCAACGGAAAGTTGAAGATTCACATTATAGATGGACATTGCACAACAACTCAAAGATGATCTTCACAATGTGTTCATCCCTTTCTGCAAAGACTAGTTTAAGCAAAAAGCATGGATTTAATAGCAGGACAGTCCTGCAACTTATATTGCACGAGTTGTGAAAGCCTATTTTGAGAGCAACAACATTTCCTCTTTTGCTTGGACTGCTCGAAATCGAGATCTCAATATTATTGAGAATATGTGGCATCTCACGAAACAAAAAATTTACCAAAACACTCAGTACAAATCTCGAGAACAACGAATAGCAGCCATTTAGAAAGCTGTTAAGCCAAATGTTATTAAAAGCTTATTTAATTCTATTTCAGGTCGTTTGTCAGATATTGTAGAGTCAAAATGACTCAAATATCAAAATAATTGATTAAGTTAAGAATAAAATAAAACTCTTTTTCCACAACGAAACAG
>JAHWFO010013848.1:5863457-5885563 GCA_023313115.1 Rhysida immarginata
GTAAAAGCGGCCATAAGTTTCAACAACGATGAGGGGGTAAAAGAAGTTTTCACTACGTGCTTGACATCATATGCGGCAAGATTTGAAGAGGGACACAAAACACTAACGAGGGAATCCCTCGCACATGTATGTCACAGATTTCAACCAAATGGAAATATGTTACTCAATTGAAGCTACAATAGATGCTTGCAAAATAAGAGAGTGCGAAATTTTGTTTCTTTCAAAATAAACCACGAAAACGAAAAAATTTGAGCACACATAGTCATACAAGGACTCCATTGTTAAAGCGGTGAATGTATATTAGTGGTCTTAACGGAACTTCTTTCTTCCACTACTCACAGCAATAAGCACGAATCCACTTCAGATGAAATAGACAGCAGCAGACGGCAATTGAATGGCTTCTCTAGTTTCTAAACAAACTTAGTTTTTAAAAATAGATTATTACAACTAGCTAATTGCCTTCCAGTACAAAATATCTATAGTAATTAATAACCATTTCCTTAATTTATTATTTCATTTTATTAAGCAATTCGGTAATCAAACACGGGGCTGGTTTCATGTGCAACATCGAGTAATACGTTGCGTTGGTGAGGGGGTATGTATCGCGGTGCTTTATAATTTTAAATAAAAATAGTATTCATGGATGCCTATCTCATCTTATAAATTATTTCGAGACGAATAATTGCACAGCAAAATTAAGGTTTTATGCTTAATAGCAGTGCTCTAACTGCAATTCTTTGGCGACCGCCGCTAACAAGTTTGCTTCCCCTCTTTCCGCCATGTTTGTTGAACTCTGCGCACTTCCGAAGCGCTTCACTGCCGTGCAACGCTGTCGCTTCCCCAGTATGCTTGCGCGCAAAAAAAGGCTATGTGAGGTTCCCTTGTAAGTGCCTTCAAAATGGTAGGAGCTGTGTAGAAAACTATTTCAAGGTATGGAGATTTTTTTGAAATAAACTTTTTTTCTGAGTGAGTACTGCTTTTTTTTTTTGTACAGTCTAGTTTTGAAAAAAGTTTTTACCTGCTCCGTATGAACTGAGCTTACCGGATGTTGATCGGTTGCAAAATCAGGTACCTTTACTGAGAGTCAAGGCAGATTAGACTGGACCTGTCCTTTCTGAATGAAAATAGGATAGCATGTATACGCTTGGGATGTGCTAATCACGTGCTCAACTATGACTTAAGTCTAAACCTTTATGCACTAGATTGTACTACCAAACGGAACTAACTTTCTGGACGTATCTCGTATTTTAAAATTCTATCACGCGTACTATAACATGCGTACTATAAGATAAATAACAGTAAGCTTAAAATAAATAACAATGAGTTAAATAGAAAATAATGAACTTAAGATAAGCTGAAAAGAACGTACGGTTCGTTGAAAATAGTAATGACTATACAGGGGTTGATTCTTGTTTATGTGAAGAAATTGAAATACGTGTGTTTCAGGTGATAAATGTCGGGAGTCTATGTTAATGTCGTCACGTGAAGCCATTCCCAAGAGAACAATATCTTGTTTTAGTTTTAAGCTTAGGAGAAACAATGCCACTACAAAATAAAACCGTTTTGGGAAAGCCAAGAGTGGCAGCATTTCAGAAAATGCCGAGTTTGTGAACTGTTCGCGTGCTGCTGTAGTAAAAGTCTACGCGCATGGCAAAATGGCACTTTAGAAAATAAGTGACGTGGAAATTGTGATGCTCCACGAGCCATTGATTATAAGTGTCCTTTCCGACCTAAGCATCTCATACGCATAAATCGAGCAATGTAAAGGTCGTAACTTTATTATATTTTAGGTAGCCGTGCATAATAACGTATTAAGCCGGATAAAAAAACGTGGACAGGGTAAAGAATTAACCTCGGCGTCGCCGCGTAAAAAGTACCCTACTCCAAAGCGCCCTACTGAAATGGTGAGGAAAGTCCTGGCTAGCATCGAAATCGTAAAACCAAAACTGAACGCAGCATTGTTTCTTCCGTCGGAGTGTCACAGGTAAGTACTGTAAGTCGCATTATTAACTAAGATTTATAAATGCAACGATGCCACAAGGCCAATGTTCACAAATTATTGCACGCCAGCGCAAGGCCAACGAGCGGAAATTGTATGAGAGAAAAACTGAAAAAAAGTGGTAACCTTATACGAAGCATGGCTCTACTTAGCAACTGCAGCAAGACTCGAGCGATCTTTTATAGCAAAAAGGCCCAAAGACTGCGATGATTTCGTGAACAATGAAAGGAAATTTTTTCTAAAGATTTTACGCTTGTCACCGGGTTTAGCTATAACTGACAATTATAGGAAAGTTTTACCAAAAGAAAATTAATGCCGCATACTGCCAGGTAAACATACTCGAACCAATTTACCGCTCTGATACCCCACTTTACAGAAAAGAATCAGGTTTGGCTTTCCCAGGATACGCCTTCAAGCGACACAGCGAAATCGACGAATAGGATGGTCGTAGAAGCAGGAATCCGGGCTACCGATTTCAGTAACACTCCGATGATGTCACTAGATGTTGCTGTTATGGACTACTGTAGTTTTAATCTACTCATAAGGGCCTTGGGTATATGGCCTATGAAAAGCCTGAAATGATGCATGGGACACCATTCTACTCTGTGCCCTTCAGCACGCACTGTTGCAGGGGAATCTTCGATGTCTTGCCAAGATTTAAGGCCAACACTGAACACAAAAAATGGTGGCCCATGGGGTTTCAATAAAAATACAATTATTCCAATTTCGTTCGTATAGATATAAATAAGTAGATAAAAAAAACGATGTCGATTCAAAAAAATCTGTCGCAATGTTTATTAAGAAATTAAAAATAAAAGCGCAAGTCAAATTTTAAGAAATTTCTATTTTTCAATTATTTCATTATTTAAAATTTTAAGACATTTTTTTTGTTGAAGCAGATTTGTTAAAGAATGTTGCTTATAATCTTTATTAGCTAATTAAGAGGCAACAATAAAACTATTTTTCAAATTATTGTATCATTATAATCTTTATGTTGTTTATTCATAAGCAGTTTGACTTACGGGAAATTCCTGGTTGTAGTGAAGTTCCTTACTCATCATTGCGGAGTAAGCTTTCAGACTAGGAAGTCCTTTCATCATCCTGAAAAGTGTTTCGTTATCCGCAAAGATATTACTACACAAAGTTATCGACGGAAATGGCAACACATCTGGCGTTTCATATGATATTCTTTGAATTACTGATTTTCTGAAAAAAAATTCTTTATATAATTCTCAGCATAATAATCGGGGGAAAAATTTAAGAGCAATGTTTAGAAGTTAAAATAATATTTTACGACTGCTTTCGTTATTTTCCATTTCATAAATTTATACCTTTCATATTGCCTCTCTATTTAAAATAAAATAAAATAACATTTACTGGTAGTAGTCGTTCATGACAGTCCACGATTGCCAGATAGCCATACCAAGACCAGCGAGGGTGACAAGCACCCAGCTCACTTTCCAGGCGGTGCTTCTGCGACTGGCGACCTGAGAAAGTCCAGGAACGGAGGTGTGTTCAAGAAATTCGGAGACAATCTCCGTCATCATTTGCTCCTTGGGACTTGCAATGATCCATTTGCCTTCTTTTGGAGGTTCAGTAATCCCGTTTTTAGTTGGTGATACCCTACTCCCTTTATCTATTATGAATAAAGAAGATTGGGTACTTAACCAAATGAAGAATTTTTTATTCCAGAAATAAAACGCTAGTCATCATACGAGGAGATATCAGAAAGTAACGCTATTTATTTTTTAACGCAGGAAATATAGTTGCTGTGTAAAAAAGAAGGCTCAGTTCATGCACAGACATTGCATAACAAGAATTGTTCCTGTGCACGCACACTAGGTGCTACCAGTCGTTTTACAAATTGCCGCCGCTATCATATCGTATACAGTGGAAGAATAGCGAGCTATTATAAGGCTTCTTTTCGCAAAAGGTAAGAATCCCGCTGAAATTCATGAGAAAATGGTAGAAGTTCACGGTGCCGACTATCTGGACTAATCCTGTGCGTGCAAATGGTGTAAAATGTTCCGGAAAGGAAGAATTAGACTTGACAATAAACAGTGTTCTGGAAGAGGAAACGATGTTCGACTTCTTCATGACAACGCACGCCCGCATATGGCCAATGCCGTCAAAGCAAAACTGGTCCATTTGGATTGGAGGTTCTGGACACCCAGCCTACAGTCCGGACTTAAGCGCCCTCTTTTGGTCCCATGAAGAGATTTCTGGGTGGTCAGAGATTTGAGACTGCCGAGGAATCAAATCTGCCGTGCGCCATTGGCTGTATTCACAGCCGACGGAGTTCTATGAGCAAGATATTCTGAAACTGGTGCAGCGTTGGGATAAATGCCTAAATCGTCAAGGTGCCTATGTGGAAAAGTAGATAAAGACGTGTACAGCTGCTCTTGTTGTTTATCTATGTGTTTTTTTTTTAATTTTCTTTAAAAAAATAAGTGGCATTACTTTTTGTTATCTCCTCGTAATTGTATATTTCCGGAAATTAGGTAAAATTTTATTATAAATTAAATTAAAAGTTTTTAAAACAAGTTTGATACGGAGTGCAATGGAGATAAAAGTTTCTTTGCAACCTTAAATATTTTTGTATTGTGCATGACAGAATAGCCGTGTTTCTTAAACATTTAAAATGCTATATACAAAGAAGTTGTTACTGTAAAAAATGCTATATACATATTGGGCTGTAAACGTTTGAGGGAGGGGGATACTTCTACTGAACAAATGTTTGGTGAGAGTACTGTAGAGCAATTGAGAAAACAAATAATTTAGATATACGTATTTCTTATTTAAGCAGGTGGAGAAACCGAGTGACTGTGAATAAATGTAATATTAAAGAAGAAAACACCGCATGTTGTCCACATTAACGGAGGAGGGAAAAAAGATGGAACATAACATTTCTCGATGTTTCAGTTATTCGTCCCGGATATGGATTTGAATTCTATATTTATCGCAAACCGACGCATACACATTCATTGCTTGAGCCAAAAATTGTCAGTGTTCAGCTTTGTTTGATGGAGCATTGCATATCCCCCTAACATTTATCGTTTTGACAAAGAAATGGACTACATTAAAAAAGTTGCTGTCCAAAACGGCTACTATAAAAACATGGTTATTGACATCTTAAAGAAAAAGTAAGCACAAAAAATGATAAGGGATTCCACAAAACTAGAGAACATCAAGGAGAGGAAGAATATTTTAGGACTTTTTCTATAACCGTAACCATTACTGTGGACAAGAGCCTGTGTTTTCTTCTTTATTATTATTTACAGAGCTGTTTACAAATGAAAGCGGCGTTTGATAAAATCCCACTTGATTTGGCTGTATGGTGTTCTAGAAGTGACTTGGGAGTAGGAATGTGGCGGGCATAATCCTGTCTACATTGTCGGCTTGTATCTGTGGTATGAACCAATTTTCAAGCATGTTCGATTAAGTGTACCCTGTCATAGTATCTTCCGCAAAAGAATATCTGAACATAAATTTTGAATTTTCAGATGACGGGCAATTCAAGTAAAACTGCTGCAATCATTCAAAAAAAAATTATTAAAAAAAACTGCTGCAATCATTTGTAAACACTCTGTATACAATTTAAACGTTATATTTGAATTTTTCCATAACGCTCATATCGAAAATTCATTAGTATAGAAAATTGCATAATTATTTATTACGAAACCTTTGAATATTCCGAAACAATGAAAAATGGCTTTAACACCAATTTCAAAATAAACGGCTCCAATAATTCTCATAAATAAGAAAAATAGCCACGCAAAGATACATGTATGTGTGAATTCTGTAAGGCCGGAATAAATAAATACTCTATAAAAGCTTTTTTTTTTTTCATGATGGACTAATTTAACCACTTACAGATAGTTGATATATCTTCTTCGTTTTGCTTAGGCATTTTCACGTGGGCTTTCTTCCCCTGAGGGCTTATTAAGTTACAATTCAATAAATTACGATATTAAAATTACGTACTTAGAAATTGCAGAGAAAGGAATTCCTTTAAGATTTGCAAACACTTACGTTCCAAAAAATAACTGAGCGCTTTAAGGCTGCGATTCTAATTTTTATAAGCAGAGACTAATTAGTTTCCGATAATCGTAAAGTTTATTATGTATCTGTATTATTTATCTTTAAGAAACAATGAAAATCCATATATCGATCTAAGTATTATATATTAAGTATTTCTATGACATAATGTTTCGGTATTGCACTGGTAATTAATGTGGAATTCATTATATACATAAGCTAATGATTTTGTTTTGATATGATAATCCTTATATTCTATTAATGAAAAGTTGCTAATGACAGTAAAAAGATAAAAAGAACGTTAACGTGTAACGATAAATATTTACTAAAACTTTTTCCGATTAAAGAATTACCTAGATAAAAGAATCACTTGTTAACTGTACATGTTAATATATAGAGTTGTTAGGGATATATGGTAGAATATTTAAATGTGGCGCGCGCTATCATGTGGAGTATTGTTAGGGCAGATATTAAAATAGTTAATATTCAAACAGCGAACTAAAAACAATGAGTTATGCTACCGAAAATTGCTACATAATAGCCCTTACCGACGTCAAATTCAGCTGTTCCGAAATTACTATGAAAACATGCAAGAAGCGAGGCTTCATAGTTTCCTAAAAAGGGATAGCAAGTGTACCAAATAACATTGGAAAAACCAGAAGCTGCGCCGTTCCTGAGGGTAAAAAGCAGGCCAATCTACGAGGGTAGCCCAGAAAGTAATGCCCCACAATTTTTTTCGCCGTCCCCAACAATGGTACGAATGCGAAACTTGAGATATGCATTCTTTGAAGTTTTCGGAGTGCGCGCGCAAAGTTTCCGTTTCTTCCGACAGATATCGTACGTGCAGCAATGGAACAACATGGCGTCTGTAAGTGATGTACGTTACAATCAGGGTGTCGTCATTGAATTTCTCATTGCGGAGCAAGAAACGGTTGGAAACATTCACAAACGCTTATGTGCAGTTTATGGAGCATCAGCAGTCGACAGAAGTACGGTTAGTCGCTGGGCACAGAGGGTGAGGCCATCAGAAAGTGGTTCGGCGGAGCTCCAAGATTTGCGGCGGTCGGGGCGGGACACATCATGAAACAGAGTTGGACAGTGTTACCCCATCCACCCTGCAGCCCTGACCTAGCGCCCTCAGACTTTCACTTGTTTGGGCCATTGAAGAATGCCATTCGTGGAAGACATTTTGAGGATGACAAAGAGGTGATTCGCACAGTGAAGACATGGCTGCGTGAACAGAACAAGGACTGGTACCGACAGGGCATACACGCCCTTGCGTCTTGCTGGAGGAAGGCCATAGAACGGGACGGAGATCATGTGGAAAAATAGGGAGTGAGAAGAAACATCATTCTTTCATGTGTATAAGTTTCATTGTGTTCAATAAATAATCGTTGAAGAAAAAAATTGTGGTGCATTACTTTCCGGGTTACCCTCGTATGATCATCCACTAATCGTACTCCTGAAGTCGTCAAGAAAGTTAGGGCTCTCGTAACCGGATATAACCCACCGTTGCACAGAAATTAGGAACATCTCTGTACACAAGAAACACAATTATCAATCGTGATTTACAACTGGAGAAGCGACACAAAAGCCAGTTCATGAGCGACGGATGAAAAGTGGCAATAACCTGGTCACACTAGATAAGGCGTGTTTATTTAAGCGACCGCAACAAAAGCCAAGCCATTTTTTACCGCCCAAGGGGTTCTAAGGACTTCATAAAATGGTACCGTGAATGCAAGGAAACCTTTTTATGATCGTGGCGGAATGCAGCTACAACATCAAAAACAGATTAACGTTATACAGAGTTGAGACAAAGGCTAAAGTCAACTTCATATACTACAGGGTGATTCAGTCAATTACGTACGATTATAATGGTTTATCGCTCAGGAACTAATAAACATAGGAATGTCATATACAGGGAGTCCCAAATTGATGTATACACTCTTTGAAACGTTATAACTCAGCAACGAAATGAGATAGAAATATAAGGTTTGCTTTATTTTATTCCTTAAACTTCCTTAAGCCCGGACCTTCTGCCACAGTACACTCCCAACGCTGACGTCGAACAGAGCGACATACCGACTGGATTGACCTCACAAAATTCGATGAACAGTGGATTTGACGATACCAATTTCACGAGAGCATTGCCTCACTGACTTCTTTGGGGATCGTGCAAAAACCTCCATGACGGCATCAACACTCTCGTTATCAGTGGAACTTCTCTTTCTTCTGCACCAACCTTCCAACACATCTTTCACCGTTCCTTTGGCTTCAAACTTGTCTCGGGGTTTTGTTATTGCTACCCTTGTTGGCGGTGGTGTACCAAATTCAACCTTCCAACGTCGTTGAACCTCAAAACATTCTCCATTTTGCAATAACACTTCAGTGTCCACTTACGTTCATCGAATGAAAGTCTCACCGCCGTTTTGGTTTTTAAACAAATGAACAACAATTATGCTTTTCCAGCGCCGTCTGGATCTTACACAACAAACCTTATTATTAGTAAACGCTTTTATTCAACTTGCTTTTCTATAGGTTTGTGTGTCCATCAAATCTTGTAACCATATCATGGATAAATTCTTAATAAATTAGGAATTATGTTAGAGGGGGAACAAATCGAGCAGAGTATCTTCATTACTCCTAGGATCTTCATAGTATTTAGGTTTTGGTCTTTCCTGGACGCTATAAAGATTGATGTTTTATCTTTATTAAGTTTAAGTCCTCTCTTGCTGTACCAAGTTTGGAGGTATGTAATATCTTGATCTAACTAGGTCATGGTTGCTTCATGGTCCTGAGGACGGTAGGACGTAAAAAGGAAGTTGTCATCCACATAGCTTAGTACTTGTAACTTATATTGGTAGCCATAAATTTTTGATGTGGCAACAGTACAGTAAGGGCCAATAGCAGACCCTTGAACAATTACTCTGATTGATGGTTTTTTAATCATATGGGGTTGTTGTATTAAGTTTACACGATTTGTAAAGTAATCTTTTACGAGATGTATATTCTGTTCGGAAATCCCAAAGGAGATCAGATCTTGTTGTAATTGACTTTGGAAATTGTATCGAAGGCCTTTGAAATATCAGTTTGTGCGATTATAAATTTATGGCCTTGATCCAACGCGTCCGTAGCGTGTACGTATAGCTTTATCTGAATCCACAAAACGTTACGACCAGAACGACTCCCATATTGCTGGTACAGGATTTTGGGCCATAAATACTTGACCAAGTCATTAAAAATCAACTTTTTGACTATTTTCGTTAGAGGTGGTAAAGCTTTTATAGGATGGTAATTGGCTACTTGGTCAAGGCTGCCAGATTTTTACACGGATACTAAGCGTGAGTATTTGAGTTTTTGGGCAAATTTCTGTTGATTCAATATATTTAAACAGAGTTGGCGGATTTTATCCAGGCCAAACTAGTCCAATTGCTCAAGAGGGAATATCCGTAGTGACTTTTGAGTCTTTAAGTTTAATCTTTTGCAGTAATTGTTTTAGACAATGAGACTTTTCGATGGTCATAATCGGGTCAACGATTACGCTTTTAGGTATAGAAACTCCCGTAGGATTATTTGTCCATTCAAGATAGTGTTCTAACTTATCATTTGGTAGCTTATGATAAACGTTCGGGGTACAATTCGCCAAATTCGAGGGGATCGGGCATTTACCTTGATGAATGATTGTTTGGCTTGTCGTATAGCTTTTTTATAATTGTTGGTAGCGGCTTTGTATTCCTGTAAATTCACAGTAGTCCTATACTTATCAATTTTTAATTTCCAAAGAGTCGAATATTTGGTCTTGCGCTTACTGATTCTCAGTTTTTGTTCGAATACGAGACCAGTTTGTATAACTATGGTAACTAATATATCCTGCAAAAGTTGCGGTTGGATTTCGACATCCAGCATCTGTTCCACTTGGGACCAGTCTTGTTGATGTAAAAGCATTTGATTGTCATTTATAATATTTCAGCCATTGTCCTGCTGATTTCTGTCTTCTTGACAATAAGTCAGTATAGATAACAATATAACTCGATGGTCACTGCCTGGAAAGGTAGTAAGTAGGGGTTTACTAGGTTGAAGAATTTGCGAAATATAAATGTGGTCCAAATTATATAATCGATGAAGAATTCGATGATGATGGTGTTATACGTGTGGGATCCATGATAAATTATTTTGAGTCCAAGAGTCTGGGATGTGGAAAGTAATATACGCCGATCTGGCGAATCAACTAGATAATCGCAGTTAAAATCAATAAGCCCCGAATTCAAACCAATAGAACATCTCCAGGATGAACTAGAACGTTGAGTCAAGCAGGTTGGATGATGACATACGACGTTGGATAAATGGTTCTCTGCAAAACAAGATTCAAAGTTAGAGTTGATCAACACTTTCTACTGTTTGGGATGAAAAAAACTGTTGCAAATTGAATAACCTGAGGTAAAGCAGCCCTGAAAAAGTGTTTCAGACAATCACATGTGATTCAAATCAAGAAGTAGCACAATCATAAACATTACGTAAAAGGATAATCAGCACGTGTATTGTTAGTTACCTATGTTGCATTGGTGATGAGGTAAGAAGTGGATAATGTTAGTCCAGAATGTGCTTGAGGTAATGCCTTTCTGCTCCAAAGCACAATTCTGCACGCAATCTCACACTTGTCATCACTTTTCGCATCATGTGTATAGTTGTTGCTGCACATGCGTTCTGGATTACTTGTTGGAAGTCCTGATTTGACATTGGTCGTGTGGCATGCACTCTGTTATTGATATGACCCACAGGAAGAAGTCAAGAGATGGCAGATCAGGCGAGGTGCGAGAATTAAGACCTGCTCGTTCAATCCGTCAGTCCTGGAAACATCTTTAGGCATCCTACGTATTGAAAATATGTTGCTTATTAAAAGTTAATAAAATTCGGCTCAATAGAAACGTGATTGTCTTTGTGTGTACGCTACTTGTGTTCGTGTTTGAAATGCGCTTAACATTGGCGATCCCATTAGGAACTTATTTGAAAATTTTTTAAAACAATTAAATTCTTCGACAATATCAGAAACAATTTTTAGCGATATTTTTTGACAAGTGAAGTACTGTAAAATATTTAAGAGGCGAAAATTCTTACAATCTTCTTAATTTTTAAAAGTCTATTTGGGTTTGCGATATTTAACAAATATTAGATTATAAAACACAAATTTAGTAGAAAATAAAACTATTTATTATTGGTTAAATAATACTACTTTTTATGATGGACTATTAATTAAAAGAATTTTCAGGGTAAAAATAGGAATGTGTTGTTTATCTGAAAAATGCTTGATGCGCAAATTTTGATAAAAAACATTGTTTTTAATTCTAAAATATGTTTTTAATTATCTCAATCATTGATCACCTTGGCAATTTTTATTTTCATTGATTAAATGATAAACTTATCAATTGTCGATGATAGTTGCTGCTTTTATGGCGGGTAACGAGATACATCCCGTTTTTCAGCATCTGTAAAAGATGGCAATTAAGATTATGTGGAAGTGGAATGACGGAGGATGCACACCGACTAGAAAAAAAAATATCGAAATTTCATGTGGGTGATCGATTGAATACAAGAGAATGTGTTATATTACATGAGTTTTCTAAGTTTTAAACGTTTAAGAGCATCCACTTTTAACAATTTCTGATTAAAAATAATTAAATTGGGAATTTGAATTTCATTTATTCAATTGATTTTCATTTATTGTGCTTCTAATTTTAAATATTTTAATTTCAGACCTACCAAGTTTTAATTCAAGAGAAGTTGATTTCGTTAGTTAAAAACGCTGACAAATGATTGCAAAAAACTAACATTGCATGCAAGTGCTATTTAAATTAAGAACTTTAGATGAGAGTACGGTATTTTCGCATCAATAACCCGCGAACGAGAAAAACCGCACCCTTGAATAAGTCGTGAAAATTTCGTTTTTATGTAAAATAATAATAATAATAATAATAATAATAATAATAATAAAAATAAAAAAAATAAAAAAATTTTAAGCACCGCACTCTTGTATTCCCCGTGAACTAAATTCACGATAATATACTAAAATAATTTCATTATCCGTCGCCAAAAACTAATAAGAAAGTAACTTCTCAAAAAGATGGCAACTTCAAAACTGCTTCGATCTGATGAAGTTGCATTGTGTCCTGATGGACTTCAAACGAAATTAGCCTATAAAATACATCACAGTACTTTAATTATACAGTATATACAATGTAGAGTTTATTACACAGTACATTAATTCACTTTTTATTTGAATTAGCCGTTGCCAATAACTAATAGGAAAGTGACCTTTCAAAATGAAGGCAGTCCATGCTTATTTATTGTTGTCTTATAATTATGTCATGTTAAATACAATCATAAATGAAATAAAAGTTTTGTTTAAATGTAGATCTACCTCATTAATATTTATTGATTTTATATAATAATACAAGATCATGAGACTAAAAGCAATTATTAAATGAACACTTCAAAACGTGTAGTTGCATTTTGTCTTGTTTCATTTTTTTCTGATCATGTTTCATTCATAAATTTAACAAATGAATATTTAAAAAACTCCAAACTTAAATTGCTCTTAATCTTCCCTGTAAAGGTCCGGAATACTATTCTCTTGGTCTCTCTCTGGTGCCAAGTTTGCTTAATATATTCTATCATGTTGGCTAGAGCGTTCGGGAAGTTCAAAATCCGCCGTCATTGCAAAAAAAAATAAAAAATATTAAAACCGCATCACCTCCCTCTTTGGGATGTAAAAAACCTGTATACCCCGCGGGATATTCTTCCGAAAATACGGTATGCCAAGTAGATTTATACTCTTTGGAGCATGCACTCAGACCACAATTTACTTGTTGCCCCGCTCAGTGGCGCATTGTTAAAAAAAAAAAACCCTAGCGGATGGAGTGGCACGGATTCGAAACCAGAAACCAAGCATGACGAATTGATATGTTAAGGGCTGTTTCATTAGTCATGTGCTCGTCATGTTCCCGCCAGTGATATAGAGGGGTAATATGGACCCCTCTTTGGTTTTCAACCAGTAAAGCTCAAAATTACTATTATTTTCATCCATTTTTTATATGGATATATTAAGTAGCATGTCATTTATAACTTCTGAAGTGATGAGATCAATTCATTTCCAGCAGAAGTTCTGAATTGTACATTCCCCTTTCCAGCAATCTTCGATGAACCCTCACACATGTCTACTATTCCATCATGAACTGGTATATTTGTTGAAAGCCAGTCTCTATTCAGACAAATATGAGTTGTTTACAATAATATAGGTAAATGCAATAAACATTTTTCATGAAATATGAAAATTCTCTCTGATGGAAAGATGCAGGTATTATAGACCCCCTCAACGATTTCAATGACAAGAAAATACGAGACCCTATCGTATATTCACAGAAAACGTAAATTATTTATTGTTAAAACAACAAGAAGCATTAAGATTTTTATTAAAAACTACATTTAAGAGGACAAAAATCAAGTTCAAAACTATCGTAAAAAGGTGAAAAAAGTAGAAAAACGGATAAAAGGATCATAAAAAAATGAACAGAAACTTAAGACCTAACAACAAAACTCGCAAACATGGACATCATTCTCTGCACCAGCGCAGTGTGACACCACATTTCAAGGTAGTTTTAAGAACTTAAAATAATTTTGCAGATTTTTGGCTTCCATCTTCTTCTCTTGAACCTGCTTTACAGCTTCTGCTATTATCTCCTTACCCCAAACTTTCCGTCTTGACTTTTATAGAGAAATCTTCGTGGCACTGACTAATGAAAATCATTGATTGAGGTCTTAAAATAATGAAAAATAGTCTATAACCATATGACAACCTGTTGTTTTTGCTCAGAAGAAAAGTGACTGAGTAATGCCTAATTCATATACTTCCTACTTCAAAAATAAATAGAAAAATGAGCGATATAACACTTCAGAAGTTCATTTGGTAATAAAATCCAAACTTGTGGGTAATGGACCCCGGGTCCGTATTATCCTCAACTGAAAGGGTCCATATTTCAACCGACGTCATCTTGAAAATAATAGTTGTTTACCACCAAACTGCTAAAGATAGTTGGCCTCTAATTACGGAATTATAAAGCCTGAGATTTCTAGTCGAACATTCAACATTGAAAAAATGTGTACAGGGTGGCTATAAAATAACATGAGATATCCAGAGCCCTCTAGCGAGTAAAGTATTGGACGAAACATAACCAAATTATGACTTATGCACGACTAATGACTCTGCTGTCAGAGAAATGTTGCCGCAACCACAGAGTAAAGAAATAAGTGTTATTTCTTTGGTCTGTGGCCGCAACCCACGCTGTACCTTACGTCCAATGTGGGGTCAAAGAACGTATAAGGATAAGAAGTAAAGGCTCGCGTAGAAGTGGCGCCACACAAGTCTGGCGGGAAATATGTGCTGCAGAGAAGTCACCGTTCGCAGATCGGGCAGCTTTTATCACGTGATATAAACGCAGCCTTTGATATAAACACAGCCTTTACTTCTTGTCCTTTTACGTTCTCTGATTGTTTGTATTGTTATAACAATGCATTTCCGCGGCCTCAGCTTATCATACAAGTCAGAGTCAAAAAACAGTGGACACTCTGTTTTTAGAGAAAAGTTTACATAAGTGACAAATAAATGACAGTAGTGTTTGATAAGTGTAAATTTTTAATCTAATGTACTTTTGGATCTGTTATGTACGTCTGTAAAAAATCCGAGCAAAATATATACTACAACAAATTTTAAAAATTCAAACAAAAAATAACAACAAATCAAAAGAGCGTGGACACTCCAACTTGGAGTCATAATACTGTGGACAAGGCTGATTTGCTTTATCAATCATGCCTCTACAACCCCCAATGATTGAATGGAATCGTCTCATTTACATATCAGGTGATGGTACACATTTCAACGGTAAAAACATTGACAATGGCGCCCGGAAAAGCTCTCTGTGTTTACACACGAAATCAAATTATTAAACATCACAAAGCGGGCTTATCAGTGCGACAAATTAGTGAAATGCTTGGAGTTTCAAAAAGTGCGGTTAATAAATTGAACCAACAGTACAAAACAACGGGTAACGTGGATATTAGAAAATCATCAGGCCGCCCGAAAAAGACCTCTGCTCGCGATGACAGACAACTGAAAACTATAATTAAATCCAACCGCTTTACCCCGACATCAGAATTGTCGAAAAAATGGCAGGACATGATTAAAACACCGGTATCCACATCCACAACAAGGCGAAGAATCCACCAGCTGGGCTACAAATTATTTTCAACAATTAATCAAGTAGATTGGTGCTGAATGAAATTGCATCATATTCCGGATAATCTAGTGTTTGGGCTGGCTCATGTCTGAGTATACAAATGATACGATGTCATATTAAAGTCATGGGCGTAATCCTCCCCCAACCCCCATTCGGAGCTAACTATATGGGAGGAATTGTGTCGCAGCTGTATCCTATATCTTTATCGTTGCTTAGTTACACAAAAATTCTTGCTTGGTTTTCCAAGTTATAACAAATTTAAAATATACTCAATTAAGGTTAAAAGAAAAACCTTTTATGCGAAAATTGCATAAAAGACAATTTTTTAATGCAAATCGTCGGTGACGTTGGCAAGGGACCTTCCAGAAAGACATTCAATGGCCAGCTCTGCAACTCAACGTGCGTTGCTTGGGAATTTGTTTTCTTCTGGAATTTGGCGCCAGAAGTATACAAGAAATTTTATAAAATAAACGCTTTTTTATTAACATACTTCCTAAAGCAAAGATTTATAAACGTAAACGAGTAAAAAAATAAAAAAAATAAAACCAAAGATACCCGTCAAAATTTTTTTTAGCGTTAGAAGTTTTGTGCAACTACTTTTGAGTTATCTCGCGCGGGGGCATATTTTTAACATCTTACCTGGCTACAATTATTATAAAAAGGTTTGCATATTGCGTGATAAACTCCTGCTTTGAATAAACTTCAACTTATCCTATATTTCTATGAATAATTTCGTATCTCTATCGATTATATAATGAAAATATCATTCGTCAAAACTTGCAATAGATGGGAGGTTTCTGCGGTTTTATTTTTCAATATCTAAGATGGATCATTAAGATTACATTGGAACTCAGTTCGTAATTGAGACAAAATAATAATTTTACTACATTAGCCATCGAATATCGATCCAATCCACTCGGTACATATATTATAGTGAGTGAATGCACAAATTTTTATGAACCATGTGAAATTTTTTATGAATTTGAAACCGTTTATGAGCGCTTTAAAATTTTTCGCATGAATCATTAATTAAGCAATATACAACATGTGTATTCAAATTCATCATAGAATAATTGTCAATAGTGTCTTATAAATTATTTTCATATTCTCATTTGTTTATATTTTCAGTGAATATGTTAAAATTAATTAATAAATAAAATCTAAAAATTTTTAATCGTCTACATTATTGGTTATTCAAAAATTTTTATATTGTAAAATTATCTTAACCTTATTATTATTATTATTATTATTATTATTATTATTATTATTATTATTATTATTATATATTTTTATTAATATTAAACAACTTATTAAACACTGTGATATTTTATAAAGAAAATTTACATTCGAAAGAGTTTCCGTCGAACAAAATATACTTATTCTTCAAATATTGTATTTAAATTTTTTATGCAAAACGCTTATAAAAGGTGGGCCATAAGTTTCCATACCTAAGAAAAATAAATATTTGTTAAGTTTTCATATATATATCTACAGCTTTTAGCATGTTTTTCTGTGTTTCAGACATTCTAAAAAATGTTTTATTTTTCCTATGGCCCACCCTGTGGGCTGAAATTGTTATTTATTTATTTTTATTTTTCAATTGGCTGAAATTGACTTTTATTTATTTATTTATATATTTATTTATTTATTTAAGTACAAGATACAGAGAATCCAGATGAATTTTTATTCTATCAACAAATAGCCAGTTTCTAAGAGTCTGGTGTACTCTTCGCCAGAGACTTCAATGTGTAATTCCATATATTAAGAAATGATAAGAAATGTTTTTATTTTGTTTTTTTTTTAACCATGAGTGACATTTGTAGGTGACAGAAATAAAATGTCGTAAGTATTTGTTATCATATGGGGAATCTAGTTCAATTTTTTCTCTTTGACTAAACTTGTAGTTTATCTCTCGCTCTTTCTCTTTCTCTCTCTCTCTCTCTCTCTTTTTTTTTTCTTTTTCTTCTTACGTCTGTCGGAGGTGGAGCTGTCACCACTCCTTTAACCAATCCATCCATTAACAGATGCACCAAATACAAAAATCGAAGTTGTTTCCAATTGTTTGAAAACCGTATACTATGTCGGTAGCCTAGATATTACTACATAAATATAGTAGGACTAAATCATAAATTTCATCGATTGTTAAGGTCATATTTGTGTTATAAGTGAAAAGTTGTAGAGGACAATGTCAGCTGCGATCATCTTTAATCGCTCCAATCAAGTTTGGCGACTTGGTACCGGCAAGAAGAGTAAGCTTATTTTTTTTAACCATTACTTCTATTTTTAAATCATTTAGTACCATACATTACATGGTTTTAACGGTTTTTAGCTTAAAGCAGATAATGGTCGTATTTTTTGATTAGTTTTACTCCAAATCATATACCTAATGTAGAAGAGTTTGCGAAAAGTTTACATAAGCATTTTACAAGAATTAATGGTATTTCTGAATATAAAAAATTTCAAATATGTTTTCGTTTGAAATCTAATTTCAAATATGAATTCGTAGTTTTCGTTCTTAGATTTCCCAACGTTTTAAATAACAATCGCACTACAGGTTTGTATTTATATTTCTGTAATCAGAACTGTTATTTATCTTTCACTGCTTCTTAAATTGTAATTTAAATTTATCATGCTCGACTAGGATAATATTGGTGCTACAAGATCTACTTGACTACTCAAAGTTGACATTTATTGGCACAGATGTACATTTCGATCACAAGATAATCATCAGTCAGTATGCAAAGGGTTTCTAATTCGAACACAAAATGTATACAGATGAGTGGGCAATCAGAGAAACCAACCGATGTAAATTCTCTGATTGGTTACGCAAAGAAAAAGATTGGTTAAAGATATGGAAAACAAAAATGCATCTGAGTTTCTGGGATATACTAAAGACGATATCACCACTGCACAGATTAGGGATTTACAACTTATATAGACCTGCACAGATCTATATGAACTTAAATGTGAGACTTTCTTCACACTGCAAGCAACCACAGCCCCGGAGGCTTATTTCTTTTTATTTATTGGTGCTAATCATTTGCTTAATGCTTGTAATTCTACACACGCCGATTACTCATAATTCTATTGAAGGTTAGCTGTAAACGTATTTTGGGTTTACAATTCTCGTTTTTCTTCTCATGCCTTTAAAATCACCAGAATTAATATCACGGTTAATTTGCATCAAGCCACAAAATTCTTAGGTCCTCGGTTAGAATCCCGCCGTGGGAATAGATGTTTGTGTTTGTCCCAAGCTGCGTACAGATATAACTTGTGTAAAAGGCGCAAAATGACCTTAGTAGTCGACGCCAAAAATTCTAATAAACAAAACCAACAAAATTATTAGCTGACATACAATTTCTACAGAACTTTAATGAAAAAAGTTTACTTTTCAAATTTTGATTGACAAATGCATTCAAATGACCACTAACTCTTCTCATGTTTTTTGTATTCATACAAGTTTCAAAAATTGGAGAAAAACAAAAAAGATGCACATTTAGCTTGGCCAAAATTATAAACTCACCCTCAATAAAACGATTCGTTTATTTAAGCATTTTAGAATAAAATTAGGAATAACAGAATATTTGATATCGTCGATAGCTAATTGTTAAACAATTGAAATCGGAAATTTAACTGGACACGCCCAGTAAAACTTTCGTTGTACAACGTTTTTTTCAGTTTTAACATTTTTTTTACTTATGTTTTTTAATTTTAAAATTATTTTCTGGAAATCTTATATTTAAAAAGAAACCGCAAAAAACATTTTAAATTTCAAGCAATTTTATTTCGTGTTGAAAATAAATTTTCACAAAAGTACAAACTCATCTATTCCTGTTAAAACTTAAATTGCTAAATAAATTTTATAAATATTAGTTTATGTCCATTTATCATGCAAAAACTATCCACATAATTCCTAATGTGTATTTTATAATTCCCATATCAGAATCTAAAGATGAAAACTAACGCAATAGTTAGTTGTTTTTCGTTTCCAGTCCAATGTTTCCATTTTTTCTTCACTCAAAATTGTTTAGGTATCTTCACTCAAAATGTGGATGAAGACTCTTCAAACAGCATATTCTAAAGCACATGCAAGCAATATACAAATTTCAGGATAAACCAAGTGGCATTTTGTATGCTTTGGAGGGGGTGAAGGATGTAAAAGTGAAAAATTACCTAAACTTTTGAGACAGGATATTTTTTTTTTATATTTATCATAAAACAATATATATATATATTAACCTTCAAGAAAAGTAAATTTTTGTTCAAAACGATTTTCCGTTTCATTTCTTAGTCAAAATTTCGAAAAGAACAGTTTACTTAAACTTTTGAGACACATTTTATAGTTAGCGTTAAGATTATTAGAATTAAAATTGGTACACTAAGACAATGCCACCTGACGTACAAATTTAGAGCTTAGTACAGTCCGAAAAATCAACCAAGGATGGATGCCATGTACCCGGTGGCCACTGCGAGTAATGAAGATAAGCTCTACAATTCGGATGACCGACGCGACGAAACGGGTTGGAAATGGGCGCCGGTCCGAGCTAAATTGCAAAAAATGAAAAGTCACAAGATGAGAAAACCAATCCAATAAATAAGGTTAACTTAGGTGTAGAGATAATTCTTAAGAAACACAATTAAGTCAATACGCAATCAAGCAAAATAATCAAAGCTCAAAATTATTCATATAGCACAAATATCCGTTTATTAGGAACTTTAGCAAAAAGCTACTTATAAGTATAGTATTAGAGGGATTACTATGCTTATAAGAATGCACGCTTGTCACTTTTGTGTTTCTTATTCTGTGCTTTTACTATCTCGTAGGCCGAACATCCAGCCAATCAGAAGAGCGATTGGACCGCCATCAGGATGGCCGACAAGAGAGCGATGTACAATAGCGATTGCTTTGTAGAAATGGTGAGGAAGTTTAGCTATCTCTATGATAAATAAAGTCCAGGCTATTAAAATACTGCTAGACTTTGTGATAAAGGTCGATACTGTTGAACAGCTGAACGCCGACGTTCTTTCTGCGACGTATTTACGCCAACGTAAATACGTCGCATAAAAAACGTCGACGTTCAGCTGTTCACACTGACAGCGTATAACGCGGCGCAATTTGTGATGTCGTTTCGCTATTGCTTTAAAGCATGGCATCACTTGAAGTAGCTTCAGCATAAATGCCAACAGTATCGAGCTTTATTACAAAGTCTGGCAGTATTTTAATAGCCTGGACTTTTTTTATCACAAAGTTAGCTAAACTTCCTCACTATTTCTACAAAGCATTCGCTATTGTACATCGGTCTTTTGTCGGCCATCTTGATGGCGGGCCAATCGCTCTTTTGTCAGCCGTTCAAACTTGTGATGTCGTTTCGCTATTGGTTTAAAGCATGCCAACAGTATCGAGCTTTATCACTGTTGGCAATATTGTAATAGCCTGGACTTATTTTATTATATAGATAGCTAAACTTCCTCAGCATTCCTACAAAGCATTCGCTGTTGTACATCGCTCTCTTGTCGGCCATCTTGATGGCGGGCCAATCACTCTTCTGATTGGCTGGATGTTCGGCGTACGATCTAATGCTACGTAAAAAGTTGAACAAAATTCAACTTCGGCGTAAAGCGCAGCGCCAAGCTATTTACTGGAAGTGACATCACCAGCGTCGTTACGTCGGCGTATTTACGCGGCGTCTTACGCCAGTGTGACCCAGGCCTTAACTACTGAATACCCTACGAATATTTTCTGCCAGTTAGATTCTCACTCGCGTCTTCGTGCTTTTACAGTCAGGACATTCTCTTCAACTGGCCAAGAAACACAATACCCGAGATTCCACTGTCTTAAGCGTGGTTCCTACTGGCAGAAAACAAGAGAGCAGAAACCAGGGCGTATTTTTTCTGCCTTTTTACTTTCTGCTCCTGCAGGTGTCCCACATGGCAGAAACTCAAAAGCATAAGATAGCAGAAGTTTTGCCCAACACAAATACACTCGACCGAAGCCGTCGATCGATCTAAACGGTCGGCTTCGAATGCACACAGTACGTACACAGTTCGTTCAATCCTCATCAATCATCACATCGATTTTTTGCATTCAATTGTTGTTTATTCAATTTAATTTGCTTAATTAATTAATAAATATATATTTCGCACCTCTTCTATTAGCGCTTCTACATGAATTTTCTTTCTCGGCCTCTTCACCTTTGTGAGCTGAGTGTCCGACATTTTTATTTTGTGAGAAAGAGAGAGAG
The DNA here is from genome assembly GCA_023313115.1 of Rhysida immarginata. Classification (NCBI taxonomy): domain Eukaryota; kingdom Metazoa; phylum Arthropoda; class Chilopoda; order Scolopendromorpha; family Scolopendridae; genus Rhysida; species Rhysida immarginata. The sequence continues at coordinate 5,885,024 of JAHWFO010013848.1, forward strand.
GACGTCACTGTGATGTCACTGCAGAGATCGTTTTCTATTGGCTGAGCAATCGTTTCTGCCCTGCTTGTGCCACAAAAGTTGAACTCAACCCAACTCTAAAAAGCAGAAATTTTCAGTCGGGCAGAAGAGACGAAAACGGGAAGTGACATCATAAAATTTTTCTGCTTTGTGGTTTCTGCCGTTGATTTTACGCATGTGGGAACCACGCTTTACTGAGAATTTCAATTTCGTTACTTCAAAAAACACACTGCTATGAACCATGTCACAACATTATTTGGTAATTGTAAGGGATAGTAAGATATACATGTATGTCTTTTTTCTGTGCTTTAAACTTTCATTTTTATCTTGTAGTGGAATGGTCTTAGTATTGTATTTCTTAACGAAAAAAATAGAGGCTTTACAATACTGCATTATAAAAACGACGACTAGTTTCGGCTTTATTACCTGCCTTTCTCAAGTCTGCATAAGAGAGGGGTTACAATGCTTTATATACACAATCTCTGGTACACGATTGGTTCATAAAATACAACATAAAAGGGG
>JAHWFO010013848.1:5885963-5979686 GCA_023313115.1 Rhysida immarginata
CCCCTTTTATGTTGTATTTTATGAACCAATCGTGTACCAGAGATTGTGTATATAAAGCATTGTAACCCCTCTCTTATGCAGACTTGAGAAAGGCAGGTAATAAAGCCGAAACTAGTCGTCGTTTTTATAATGCAGTATTGTAAAGCCTCTATTTCATTTTTATTTTATTTTTTATACTTAAGATTATAGGCCAATCGGAGAACCAAATAAAGGCAAGGCTGCTCTTGCGAGAGAAGAATTGCAGGAATTCTTGGATAAGACCGAGATTCCGGGACTTTCACAAATAATCAACCACAAATCCTGGATGTGGAAAGTGATTTGGACAGTCGTACTCCTCACCGGTTGTATCGTTGCAATATACCAATCATTAGATGTTCTTAAAGCATTCTTAAAGTATGAACTATTTTTATTATATGCATGTACGATTTTTAACATTATTATAAAAAGTTAAGTTTAAATACAGGGTGTTTGTAATTAAACTAACAGTGCTGTATCTCGATCTCACAAGCGGAATGGCACGAATCTGGTAGGAAAATTACTAAAGGATAATGACGACATGGGAAGAAGGGTTCTGCGAAAACTAATTTATAGTTTCTAACATTGCCGATAGGATAAAGGTGGCGCCGTGCAGGATATCAATCACCTTCAATGTGACTGCCGTTCTCGTGGACCATACATTGCATTTTCTGCACAACATACTGTACGGCCGAACTTAACATATCACAAGGAATATTCATCACAGTCCGTGATATGGTGTCCTTTAAGGTAGTCAAGTTCGGGAGCCCACCAAGATAAAAGAACTTTACAAGTAACGCGCGGGGAGGTAATGTAAGACGCTTGTTGAGCTGAGAATGCCTTTCGGAAATGTCCCCATGATTTATAGCCCGAATTATCACCTACTTAGTCGACAACTTGTATTATGGATTTTTACTCGTGTTTTATGCAAATTCTCAGATGCATAGACTACGATCGCATAAAGGCAACTTCCTTCGCCACCTTTTCCCTATCGGCAACGTTTGGAACTACAATTTTGGGACCATTTTTAATCCTGCGAAAAAAGCACGTAAACAAAATGCTTTGATCACAGGCAATTTTCAAATAATTACACATATACTGTAGTTGCCGCAACATAAGTTGAACGATCTTTTTGACATGAGCAGTAAGTCTTTCGTCAATATGCTTTGTCTGGATTTTACCCATGATGCACTTGTTCTACTATAGTAAAGGCGGAGATATCGTTGAAACGTGGAAAGCCTATTAAAAGTCATACTATAAAACAAATTGCCTTCGAGTCGACTATTCTGCGTTATTTTTTAATTTATTAATTTAATTTATCTATTTAAAATAAAACGAAATATAAATACGAAAACAATGTTTCGAAAACGAAAGCGAATGTTTCATGGAAAAGCTAAGCGATTTACTTCCCGTTAACGTCTATTGGCTGGCGTTAGAAATGACGTCATCCTCTCGTTCAACTTATGTGGCGGCAACTATAGCCTAGAAATTGACATTTAATTTTAGTAGGGAGGTTTCGGGCCACCCTGTATCACCATGCTTTTACTTGCATAATAAACAATGCACACCTTGTAGAATATAATCTAAAAATCAAAACTTTTTTTCTTAAAAGTATCCTGGATGTTTCGATATGCCTAATATCAACTTAATTAAAACATGCAACATCTACATTTTCCCAGCGTCGTTAGCTGAGTAATTCTTCATAATATGTTTTCAGTGAACACAACGTTCTTATTATTAATCAACGGATTTGCTTATTCTTATTTAATTATTTCTATTTTTTTATTTACTCATCACAACATATCGAGACCAAATTTGATGATATTCTGTGATCCAGAATTAAAATTCAAAGAGAAAAGATTTTCTGTTAAATAAAGTAAAAGTAAATGGGCCATTCAACATAGTTTTTAAAGTTAATTTTATGTGAGGTCTGTCCGGAAACTATCCAGGAAATTAATGTGAAAACTAGAGATATTACTGATGAAGTTATAAGATACAAGCAACATTGTAAATATGACAATGGCACCCAGTCCTCTTCAAAGTAGGCATCTTGGAACCTCTTCTGGAGATCTGCCAGACTGTGGTTCATTTTCAACAGATTATCGGAATCATTGAAACTTTTTGCCACACTTTTCTTTACGCTGCATCATCCCCGAAAGTGTTCTGAATCACTCGAGCAGTTTTCACCGGAGGAATATTCAAACTTGACACAAAATTTGATGTCATTCATTGCTCCTCGATGAGTTATTTTCAATGTTACAGTTCAAGTGTACCAGGTCCTTCAACGATGTCTATATCCTCCACTGACTAGTAAAATTGCCATTGATCACGCATGCACATTTAAGTTTACTCTCATTGGCAACTAGATTACATCAATATCGCGCAAACCGCCATCGTTTTATTAACAATGGCTGGACACTTTCAGTATTACCAGGACAGGTCTCGTACATTCCTCTTAACTTTGGTCAGTTACGCTGAAATTTTAATCTTTTATCTTTTCATTTTATTTCTAGCTAAACTTTAAAAAGTACGATTTCACAAAATGATTTCATTATCTTAATTCATTATTTTTTTCAGTTGTATCTGCAATTAGCTGTTGATTTTGAAGAAAAATTATGCAAATAATTGTATAATACAAAGAAATGTGCTTATTTTTAAAAACTGATTTTACTTATCTTAAGCATTCTTGTTTCGCGTGTTAATTGCAGTCGTTCCGTGGTCCAAGTGATTTCGTTCAATTCGAAAGATTTCCTTGTGTTTCCGGCTGTCACCGTCTGCGCTAACATGCTTGTCGACTATAGTAGAACCGACCTCGACGAGAATTTCTTGAAACTCTCACGCCGCCTCGACGAGGAAGTCACTTCATATCCTTCAAATATCAGCGTGACTCAGTTGCAACAGGTCAAAAATATAAAATAGCATATCATACTATTATCACATTATAATTAACTTAATTTTTATCAAATACATAAGAAAATTTAATAATTTAAAAGATCTAAAACTTCAACAATTAATTTTTATAAAATGACAGGTTCAAAATTCAAAAGAATGAATAAAATATTTCTTAATACCCCAATTAATACTTAAAATGAGCCAATTTTTAAATTTTATAACAAATTTTAGCCTAATAACGATTTTAACATGTAGCCTGATAATATTTTAGATATAATTTTGAAAAGATTAATTTGTTTATAATTTACAGTTTGGGGCTTATTAAACCTGCCATTTTGTGAAATTTCACGTTTTTTTTAAAATTAAATATTGAAGTTTTAAAACCTCTTAAGTTATTCAATTATTTACTTCAACGTATCATTATAATTAAGAAAAATTCAGTTATGACTTGCGATCTGTCAATAGTAAATGGTAATTGAATAAATTGTTTTCTAATTGTTTTGGAGCATTATCTATTTAATTTATTTTACTGTAAAATTTGTTTATATTCGTTTATATAGATTATCAATAAATATCGAACAAAAGTAATGACCGAACTGATTGCGTTAGATGAAATGGCTATAAAAAAAGTTTATGGAAATCGTTATTTTTTCAAGGAGTGCAGTTTCAAGAGTAAACCGTGCGTCTTTAGGTGATTAAAAAAAAAGTTTCTAATTTTAAATGTTTGTGTGATAAAATTTCTATAGATTAGAAGTATGTGCTTTTTAAAATTTTGTCGTTGATTTTATTTTTAAATTCAAGAAATAACTACGGAAAAAAAATACACGCGAGCTTTATCATCAACGAAATTTCAAACCTAGAATATCACGCTGATAACGAATATGCAATCCGTGTTCTGATATCGCAAACTTGATTCCCTAACTGGTCAGTTACATGAATTATAAACAATTTATCTGGTATCAGTCGACTCGGGCAACATTACTAATAATATTTTCTTGACTGTACTGTACTTTAGATCAAATACAATAACGGACAATATGAAAAATGCAAATAAAAAATGATTGACTAAATATATAAGGGATACAAATGAAAACGAAAATTATTTATTTTATCCAAAGTGCATACAAGGAATTTAAAAATACTCTCCAAATGCGTTAAGGCATTTATCCCACTGTGTAATAAGGCGTGTAATTCCTTTATGGAAGAAGTCTTTCGATTGAGTGTGGAACCATTCCAAAACCTCTTCCTTCACTTCATCGTCCGACTGAAACCTGCGGCCTTTCAGATGTTTCTTGAGATCCCCAAACACGTGAAAGTCACATCGGAATAAGTCAGGGCTATAAGGTGGATGCTGCATTGCTACCCAGTTGAACTTTTTGATGAGGTCGTCTACCGTTGCTTTCGAGATGTGAGGACGCGCGTTGTCTTGGAGAAGAAGCGCTCCTTCTGTAAGAAGTCCATGACGCTTGCATTTGATGGCCGCGCGCAGTGCCTTCAATGTTGCCCCATCTCGTGCTGCGTTAACTGTGGTGCCTTTTTCAAGAAAGTCTAATAAAGTCGGGCCTTTGTGATTGCTTTTGATTTTTTCGGGGGTTTTGTTGTTTGGACGAAGCGATCACTCGAAGAGATCATTCTTTCTCACGTGATGCAACACTTGCAACCTATTGTTCAATTTGCACGGGGGGGGGGGGGGGTTCACAATTGTTGAAAACAAAAACTTACGATCCGACACGTCGTCTTTTTTTTCCCCACACAAATTTTCGTTTTCATTTGTACGACCCTTATATATTAGCAAAATTAAAAATAATACATGCGTTTTAAGCGACTGAAGTAAAATATGTACAATTTATAAATGCCCATCTCTTTTTTGGTTGTATATAATTTTTTAATGAAATTGCCATTGGCAACATGCATCATAATAGTTGGGACGGAAGGAAAAGACTGCACCGGAAGCCATAGAAATAACATGAAGGCTAAGGTCATCATTCTCTCACCGGTGAGGTTTTTTGACCACAGCCGAATATTCTCGAAACATCTGGAGAACATTACGTCATTTACTTTTTCCTCTTTAAATGTAAACTGCAGTTTGCGGGCAGTCGTTTACACGACAACATGGGTCGATGCATGGCGGTGGGTCAAGATATGCGCAATAGAATAATCCAATAATTTATAAGAACGCATCTCGGCTTGAACTAGCCATGAATCTTGGACTTCCGTCATCTACAGTTCATAATATTATTAATAGGTACAGGGCAAGCGGAAATACCACCGTTCGTAAAGGACAAGGACGAAGACCAATTCTGACTGCTCGTGATCTTCGGGTGTTCAGACGTCACTGCATTAAAAATAGACATTCAACAGCGACAAAAATTCCGAAATGGGCTCGAGGATTCTATCAAAAACCTTTATCGTTGAATACCGTTCGTCCCTACATCGCAAAATATAAGTTGAAGCTTTATTATGCAAAACGAAAGGTGTTTGAAAACACACAGCAGAAACGTAGGTGGACTGACGCCCAGTGGCGACGTGTTTTGTGGTCCGATGAATCTACATTTACAGTTGTTGTTAGCAAAAATCATCGGTGTGTACTTAGGAGCAAAGAGGAAAAGGACAATCCTGCCTGTACCAACGTGCTTTACAGAAGCCAGCTTCAATAATGGTCTGGGGCTGCATGAGTGCCAATAGATTGGGAAACTTTCACATCTGAAATGGCACCGTTAACGCACAAGCATATATTGGAATTTTAGAAGAACATAGGTTGCCTTCTCGGCAACATCTTTTTATAACGCTAAACCCCACGGCGCTCGCATTACAAGATAGTGGCTACACAATAGACGAATTCAGGTGTTCAATTGGCCTACCTGCAGTCCTGATTTTGTCCTCAATAGAGAATATATGGTGAATTATTAACAGGAAGTTACATCAACAATGACCCCGAACGGTTCAACAGCTGTAAACCTTCGTAGAGTAGGAATGGCAACAAATTCCCGTTGCAACGGTACAGAAATTTGTATCATCTGTTCCTCGATGGTTAGAAAGCGAGATGTCACCCAATGCTAATTCGCCCACTGTCCCAACACTTTTGGAGTGTGTTGCAAACGCCAGTTCGCAAAAAAAACACCCTAATATTTATTACTATTAGTTAAATTTTTGGTTCCAAAATGTTTAATACCTACCCAATAAACTATCTTCTTTTGAAATAAAATATCATCAGTGTATCAATATTTTTGCTATGTCGCATGTTTTCACCCTGTCCCAACTTTTATGGAAATGGGGTTTGCATATGGTAAATCAGCTGTGAAGATAAAGCAAATTAAAATTTAAGTTAACTTATCTCAGTTATCATAAGACTTAAAATAAGGTGTCTAGTTTTGATTAACTGACTACATACATACATATAAAATCATCACGGTATATGGAAACTGACTCCACTGTCATGATATTCTTATTGGCACACTATATGACATTAATTGACATTGGCCCGACCTCTCTTAAGGGTAACGTTTACGGAGAATTTTTTTTTCATTTCTGCCCATTATCTCGAAAACTCTTTGAATACACTCAAAGGAATGGTTTTAATCAACTCAGTATGAAATTCACATCTAAATCATACGAGCATATAATACATATATAGCCAAAAATGTTCAGTAAATTCCCTGGCATTCGAAGACGCGACCCGGTAGAATTGAGCCCAAGCGCTTTCGACCACAGGGTCCGCTTCATATGGGCATATCTGATCTGTAAACGGCACTTGCTAGAGTTTGTTGTGCCACAGTAAAATCTGGAAGCAAAAGCATGATAGTTTGGGTTCTTTTTTTTTTTAGTTTTTGTTTTTGGTTCAATCGGCTTCTTGGTTTCCGTGAATAGAACGGACTGACATTACCAAGAGAGTTTAGATAATTCTGCACTACCCACAATATGATAGCAGTTTGGGTAAGGTCTTTTCTCTTTTCAGCACGGAAACGCGCTGTTAGTGATTTGAGGACATATAAGTGGAAGAGCTCACTTTGCCATTCCAATGTCCTTGCTTCATCTTTGGGATGAGCTGAAAGTTACCTTGCGCGCCAGACATACTTGAGCAAGTTTCACTCCTACACTGTTAGCCATTCTACAGGAGGCATGGACAAATATTTCAGCAGCAACGTGTCAAAGCTTAGTGGAGAGCTTACCCCAGAGGAAAGCGGATGTTTTAAAAGTGAAAGCTGTCGGACCTCCTATGAACAACACCGCTGTACAGTCGGCAGCAAAAGTAGCTAGCCACCTTGCAGGGAAACATCCGCGTGGGGAACGCTAATGCAATTCCCATCACTCCTGTGCTGTCTACCGAAGTGCATTAACCCAAAAGAAAAATTTTAATGATCGGTGGAAATAGCAGCAACCCATAAGCAAAGAGTGCTTAACTTTTCACGATTTTAATATATTCAGTACAATTTCGGAATTCAACAGAATAAAAAAAGCCGAATACAAAAGAGGATTAGAAATCTATTACTATTTTTCAATTAATGTATTTTTATTTTTTTTTAATTTAACAGATCACTAAAATTAATTCAGTCAAATTCAATCAAATTAATTCAATTAAAATTTTAATTTCAATTTAATTAGCTTACTTAAACTGCAATAGTAATTGTCAAAACTTATGTATTATTGCTGAAATTTTTTTCCGCATTACCACTTAATAATCCATTACATCTTGTATGGATACTGTGTTCATTTTAGAAAAACAAAATTGACTTTTATTTTTTAACGGTCAACAGTTACGAGCTATACACTACACTAAGCGCCAAAGTTCATATAAATACAAGATTCCAACCTAAGAAAAGATCCATTGTGAGTGGATTAATACTTTATCCATTCACCTCCTACTTCCACGACTTTCCTAAGTCGTTCAGGCATTGACAAAGCTAGGTTTTCACAAATTTCTGGTGAATGACGAAGACTTTCCCACAAGCGCTGTGCTTGATCAAAAACAGTCACTTTGTTCCGACCACGAGGATTGTCCCACTCCCAGTGACGAACCATTATCCCCCATAAATTTTCAATAGGGTTTAAGTCTGCTGCTTTTGCAGGCCAAGGAAGTAAACGAATCTGTGGGTGTTCAGCAAACCAGTGTTTTACTTTGCGACTTGTGTGGATTGGACTGTTGTCTTGAACCATAATAATTACTTCTTCAGGCGAAAACACAGAATGGACAGTTGGTAGCAATACGTTTTCTAGAATGTCTATGTAGACGTCAGCAGTGAAACGGTTCTCAATCAGCACCAGTTCTCCTGGACCAGCTGCACTCATCCAACCCCACACATTGGCAGTCGCGTGTCCGCTACGTGCTATTTTTGCTATATTGGAAGGCTTATAACGTTCGCCACAACGTCTGTAGCAGTGCAACTGTCCATGGCAATCAGAACTAAAAGTTTTCTCATCCGTGAAGATTGCAGTTTTCCATTCTTCTGCGTTCATTGGCAAATGTTCCAACGCAAATCCAAGACGGGTTTCTCGGTATTGCTGCGTTATCATTTCCTTTACAGCTGGAAGATGATGATGAAGTCCATTTTCTCTCAAACGTCGACGAATGGTATCAGTGCTTGTCGCAATTGCCAACGATTCTCTTATTTGAACAGCATTGTTTAGTGGCTGTACCAACGATTCATTAGCTATCGCCTCATCCTCAGCAGCAGTAGTGGTCCTTGGTCTTCCACTCTTTGGGCGCCTAGATAAGTCTCCTTCTTCCCATCTTTGAATCCACAAGGAAACAGTAGAGTGATGAAGTCCTGAGATAATAGAGAACGAAAAACTCATACACATCTGCAATAATTTTGTGTAAAAACTGAAACGTCAAAGGCGATGTCCGCCGAATTATTTTTGTTTCTTTTTTGGTAATCTGGATTTTACGCTCAGAAATCTTGGATGCGGTTGTGAATGTTCATGCTGAATTTAAATTAGGCATATTTATACAACATAACGAAGGAACTTGAACGACAGCCGTTTATGAACAGGCGATTAAATAATTAAGTATCCACTAATGAATTTCATTTCTTTATGTTACAGTCTTTTTTATAAAAGAATCTGTTTACCAATTAATAGATATAAAAAAGAGTTATTGTTTCTGCTGGTTATATAAAACATCCAACTACTTAATAGTGGCGACTATCATAACATAAACATCTGAAATTATCTAAGTTTCTAGCAATTTGCCGCTTAGTAAAACCACCCGTGTTCCATAATGCTACAATGCTCCCTTTCATTTCTTGAGAAATCGGCCCATTAATTCTCTCCATTATAGAAAATATTGAAGAAATTGAATAAAAACCATCTTTTCACATCCAGGTTTAATCTTTGTATTCTAATTTCAACGATTAAATTAAGAGAGATTTTTTTTCTTTTGGGTTAACACACTTCGGTAGACAGCACGGGGGTGATGGGAATGCTGTTGAATGGCAATAGCAATCCCCACGCGGATGTTTCCCTGCAAGGTGGCTAGCTACTTTTGCTGCCAACTGTACTTCCTGAAACGTCAACAGTGGGTGTACTTTAGCTATATCGTATCTGTTGAATTTTCTCTTTATATATATCCTTTATATAACAAAATTTCAAATGTCGTTGATAGCCATCGTGTATTTTGAGATGCTTTATTACATTATTATTTTTGTCTGATTCCTCCCGAATTTCAAGCAATGGAACGAGACTCTACAAGGATAAGCCTTTTCTTTTTAAAAATGTGTATGTTTTATGATTCATAGAATTGAGAAAAATAAATCTTACTTACAATAAAATTACCATTTGCTGCTAGATTGTTAAATGCAAATGAAGTAACCTCAAACTCTTGATATTAAGTGAGAAAGAACAACTTTAGAAGGTTCTTAAGTCCGCAGTTAAGATAGCAGAGAAAGTTGGCATTTGACCTATTTTATGGCTATATTGCAAAATTCGAAAAAAGGCAGTCAAACATTTGCAAAAAGTATAGTCTTTGGCAGTCTAACAAGATCTTTGTGAAAGGCATTTTTCTTATATTTTGAATAGCCATTGGCGGTCTTTTATTTCCTGGCTTCTGAGTCATATGCAATGACCCTTCCTTATCGTGATTGACTTTTTTTTTTTAGAATTTTTATTTGACTTTCTTAATTGTGGATCCTGTCTTCGAGTTGTGAGTTGGTTGTAGATTACTTTTGGTTATCGCTTCCTTCTTCTGATGGAAGTCCAATTTCTGAAATGTTTATCAAATGACATCTTACATCATTCATTTTTGAGAAAGCCTTATATAGGATGTTTACAAATGATCGCAGGAATGACAAAATCGCAGTGGGTTCGGTAGGATGTCATTAAGGAAGTTACGAACTTGACGGCGGAAATGTGACGGAACACCATTTTCCCGAAAGATGAAGTCTGTAAGTTCGGTTTTCAAATGTCACATGTGCTAATTTTCAAGCATGTTAAGAGAGATGTTTTCTATCGCAGTTTCCTCCATAAAATAAAAGAAAAAAGTTAATTATGAATTTTGAGAAATTAGGCAACACAAAACGTAAAGACATTGCCTACTGCTTCTCTTACCTAACTCAAACTTTATCACCACAATCCAATAGAAAGGCTGCAAGAAAGTCGCAATTATTTGTAAGCATCCTGTAAGATACATTGACTTAACTGTGTACAGAAGTTTCACTTATCTACATTTATTGATAAAGGATCAAGCACGTTCTTTAGCGGCAGTTCCAGATTTATTCTTCAAGAATAATTCAATATTTCTTCGGAGCTTTTAATAGATATCTTTGGAATCAAAGTTTTTCAATCTTTAATTATCCGCGAAATGGACATCTTTAATTATCCACGAAATGGACTGTGTAATGAAGACGAAGTAAGAGAGAGGTATAAAGAGATGTTGAATCAATAAATGCACAATAAAATCTGTGAATATGAGGATAAATCATGCCATTGGATATTAAATGTGATTCTGACTCGTATAGAGGTATTTTTACTTCTATTGGACAATGTCTGCAGCTCATGAAGAGTATGCTGAATAGACTATACATTATGTTTAACTGCTTATATTCATTATAGCAGATGAATTTTAGGGAGTTGAAAATTGTCTTTTATTTTTTTTTGGGGGGGGGGTTGTACTTCTCATTTCAAAGTGAGTTAGCGAGATGAATGAGGTTATGAAAAGGTACTAATTAAATAGTGTCATTGTAGAATAAATGGAGGGATGTAGAGGCCACTAATACACTAAAGATGAGCGTTTAAAATTTGGGCTTTTATTGTGGATTAGTGGTCTCTACATCCTTCCATTTATTCTAGCATTATCCACAGTTGCGTTGGTTTTTTGTCAATTTCCTTATGATGTCATTATTATGCACAAGGAACTATTTAATTGGTAAGATTTCTATAAGTCTCTTTAATGATATGCGCTGATCTTTCTTAATATCTCTTAACTCTGATTTAACATCAACTTTGCATTCTTACTTTAAATATTTTTACTTGTTCTAAACTAGAGGGAAAATACTGTATGTCTTTAAAAAGTCAAGGTTGTTTTTTTTTCTAGTTTTAAAGTTAACTTGCAATTGTTTGAGTGTTTATTTCATTAAAACTAATTTGCAAAATATTGTTTATAGAAGTTTATATAACCAGTTATAGACAAAATTATTTTTTATTTACAGTAAAGATTTCTTTAGTTTTTCCAAGTTACGCTATGGTAAGTGTATGACTTTTAATGCCGGTTTCGATAATAATCGGAAGACAGCTATGGCCAGTCAAGGTAAATTTAAGGACATATTTAATCTGAATCATTTATTTCTTTTATTGCTTCATTCATTACATACAAGGTGTCCGTGAAGACTCTTTAAAATGAAGTGAACAGTAGATGGTGCCCCCATCTGTGAGAACTGACAAACTGAAAAGTCGAATTATGGCGACTATCGAGATTGCCTATCTCCAGTGCTTCACAGGTTCTGTTACATATCGATTCGATTCGTCGCTTGCGACTAATGGTGCGCATAAAGAAATGTCTAAACAATGTCAACAAGATAAGAGGAAAAGGGTTTTTTTCAAACCAAGCTTTTATAATGTTTTATTTAGTGGCAACAATAAAGCTTAATTTTGCAACAATAAACAATAGATATATTTAATTCTCGCCATAACGGATTGTTCAATTGTTACAACAATCAATTCGTAGTAATGAATTTGTACCATTAGAACACGAACCAGTGAACCGATTTGAAAAATTAACATAAATTGTCATCGATTCTGTGTATGTGTATCAAGTTTCAGCTCTCTAGCTTGTCGGGAAGTTGGTTTAATATTGATTACAAGATTTGACCTAAACAAACTAACATTGCAAGGTTAATAAAAGCTTTTTTAAAAAAAAAAACTTTGATATTGTCTTTATTGAATACGCCAAACCGTAAATGCGTATCCTTATTTCTTTAGTTTTAATATTATTTTAAAGAGACTTAATGGACACAAAACTTAAAATTTTAAGAAGGCAATTTTTGTAATTGTTTCTGTCACCTGTAATGGTTTGCCCCTGCGAGATATCTCCGCTTAAAAATATGGAAATGACTAAAATAATTTTAAGCTCAACATGATTCAAATATTAGAGGTGTATTGTATGTAATTACGAAAACAGTAAAAATAAATTGGAATGACGGAATGGTACATTCGCACAGGCCTACCACGAGATGATGATACGGACTCAAAAAAGAAAATTGTATTTTTCAATAAGAGGAAGCTGTTCATATCGCATTTATTATGTGTGGGGCAAAGAAATGAATGCTTCTGCCCATTTCCAAAAAAAACAACCCTCAATGCATAGTTTTAGGACCCCGAAATATTAAGGAAGAAAAAAAATTTTCTTGGAGGAGGGGGCAGGAGGGGGGATAGTTAATAACTCCAAAACGACTCATTACAGCCAAACAAGTCATAATGTTAATGATGATGGATCTGTTATGTTTGCCTCGTATAATTAATGAAAGAATTAATTAACGTTCATGAAAGTTTTTTTGAATATACAAACATAAAATTTTACCAACAATTTTTTACCGCCATAAGGAATTAACATATATCATCTAGTGATTATTAGTATATTGCAACCCATATTTGCAGTTATTAATCTTCAAATATATCTTGCTGTGAAAAAGCTATATCTGGATTCTGAAAGAAAATTGCTAGCTACTCTTCAAAGTTTGCCCCTAAAAATCATAGTAAACGCTACTTTTAGGGAAATAGTTTTTACATAACTGGAATGTATATATTTTGAAAAGTAAATGTTTATTACATTTTTTGATGTATTTACACAAACAAATTTTGACCCACCCCTGCGCAGTATCCTGTCTCGAGTTTATAAATGAGAACTTTTTGGTCACTTTATTATTTTACAAGTTATTAAATTATAATTATAGTAAAAAGTTATAAATTTAAATTAATATACTAGAATGGAACCCGGCAAAATTTGACGGCAAACAACTGTGTGGTTTCATAAATAATCCTCTCCACAAAGACGTCACAATCAAGAATTTTGCTAGCATTGATGATCCAATTAACAACAATTACATCCACAATTAACAACGATAACAATGATCAGTGCGCATGCTCAGAAGTGCCGATTTTGCCCTTAAAAAAGTGCTTTGCGTTTTAATCATGGTCTATAGATATTCATGGTCATCGAGCTTCGGCCATTTTCCATTGTTTCGAGAAGCTAAGGAAAACAGATCGCGCCAGGTGCTGCATAGATCGCACTAAGGCCGACCCCAACCTGCAATAGAGATTTTCATTGAAACTGAATATGAAAGTAAAGCTTCTATCTGCCGATAGGGCGGCGCTGCAGGCGCAGTTGGGCCGATTGTACATGCAGCGCCACTTTTCAATAGAATTCCCGCCCTACCGGGAGCTAGAAACTTTAGCTTCATTTTAACAATGGAGCTCGATGACCATGAATATCTATAAACCGTGGTTTTAATATATAGGATTATAAATATTAACTCGCTAAGAGATTAGGCATTTCAAGCTTCGGTTTTACGCCCTCTCTGGATAAGAAGGATTACCAATGCGCACACTTCACATATAAATATGTCTCGTTGACATACGAGGGTTATTCGTAAAGTAAGGTCCGTTGTGTAATAAAGACAAACTACTATATATATATTCAAAACTTTTTCTTACCAGATTCTATGTACCTTTAACTATTTTTCCACATAGTTTCCATGTTTATTTAAGCACTTGTCATAGCGCTCAATGTACTTCCGCATATTCACTTCATAGAAGCCGCCGCCGGTGAAGAAATTCACGCAGTTTTCACTTGTCCATCGTCGCTGAAATGCAGGCTACCGATGATCTCCTTTACCTCCCGGAGCAGGTGGTAGCCACTGGACACGAGGTCCGGACTGTAAAGCGGGTGGTCAAGTTGTTGTCAACTAATCAGATCTTTTATTTGGGAACAACTTGACCACCCGCCATACAATCCGGACCTCGCGTCCAGTGGCTACCACCTGTTCCAGGATCTAAAGGAGTTCATCGGCAGCCTGCATTTCAGCGACCATGGACAAGTGAAATCTGCGCGATTTTCTTCACCGGCGGCAGCTTCTATGAAGTAATCATGCGGAAGTACATTGACGGTGGCCATGTTGGCAGCCGTTTTGAAAAGGTACCCAGCCGAAAGAGTGCACCACCGTCGCACAAAGATTCGGATAGAGGATCATTTTAAAAAGGCTGATGAAAATATTTTAAAAAATGATGAAAAGATGCTGGCTTCCGAGGAGCAACATGTCCAGCAACTTCATTAGTCCTGTAACTACTTCTGTATATGTTAAAAACACAGTGTTATTTATGTTGAAATTGTCGTTTTAATTTTGAATTTTCTTTGAATACAGGAATTGAAATGCATAAAGGGAATGGGAATAATAATAAAGAGTTTATGTTTAATTAATCCACAATAAAGACCTAAGTTTTTAATGTATGAAAAGTTATTTAACATCCTTGGAATAAAGTGAGTGGAATGATACTTACTGGACACACTGTTTAATTTTTATAATTATTTTTTGACATTTATAGTTGAGGTTGTCTTTTATTTGGTTTCTTTAAGATTTTTAATTACTTATCTGAATATGTTTTTAATTCCATAACTGCTTTAACTCTGGACAATGACACGGATTTATAATTATTTGATAATCTCTGCAGTACCATTTTTTTCCTAGCCGTCCATTGTTCTTAGATTTTTGCTTAATGGGAGGTAGATTGCAATCGTTTTCAAGTAAAAATCCAGAGACAACTGAAGACATCTCATATATTGATATTTTTTTTAATTTTCAGGTCTACTAGGCGTTCTGAATATGAATTTAGGAAGTCGTGCGAGGTTGATGAACTCTGACTATGCTCTTCTCATCGTCCATCCTTCGTCTTCCCCCCCATTCACCAACACTCTGAACATGGTCAACGTCTATCCTGGGGAAAATATCAGAATTTTCATTCAAGGCGTTAGTTAACGTATTAATTAAAATCCCGGAAATCGTTTAGTATTTAAACTTTTTTGCCCGTTCTTCTTGTTTGAGACCTCCCCAATTCTTTTTTTTAACTATGGTACCTGTTTATATCTTTAAAATTTAATCTATGACAGTGAAAATTCAATTTTCTATTCCAATTCAAAGTAATTTAGTTAGAAAATGAAATTCAAATATTGTATTATATACACAGTCGAGTCACATACGCAGCAACGTTCGCTGAACTGTCCTTCTGGACGCACTTGTGGTACTCCCTTGTTCATTTGGGCATAAGTTGTTCCACTGTAGTTAGCACATCGATTCGCCCGAACGCACCGCTGCAATCGCCATTTCCCTCTTCCCCTCTTTACATGAGATTGAATTTTGGTTCATCAGAAAACATGATTCTGTCCCAATCAGCGTTCCATCGCTCTTGGCACTAGTACTGGCAGACATCACTTGATGCGTCACCAACCTCCACTGATGTGGATGCAAGAGCTCCGTCATACGAAAAATCTCGTACACCGTCCCACAAATCTCACAATTCTGTAAAAAATCTCAAAGATTATCGCAGATTTTAAGTCTCAAATCTTATATCCGATCTCAGCGCCCGCAAAAAATAAGCAAAAAATGATCTTCCTCATCTTCAGATGTAACTAAAACCAGCAGAAACCAGAAAATTGGCGTTTCTTCATTGTGTATCGCTCTCGTTCGCACTAGTCGTCTCACGAATTCTGATTTCGTTTCAGGTTTTCAGTTCTCTGGGGATTCAAAATCTTAGAATCTTAAGATTCAAAATCTAGAGATTATCACATCCCGTACATCGTTTCTTTGAATGTCGAACCTGTACGATTCGTCATCGCCATTGCATGTCTTCCTTTCTGACGTAGTTATGTGCGCTCTAAATCGCTCACGACGACGCATTGACACTGCTTCTGCCTCTAATTACGCATAATTTTATTAGCGTTTCTCCGGTTGTATGCAGCAATACTATAACACAACAAACCACAATTCGGAATAATTGAATTTCTCTCAACTCGATAATTCTACCGTTCACAAATTCCGTCACCTGATCACAAATATTGACTCGTTTTGCGACAAGGTATGCTTACGAATATCATGCAATATTACGATATTCGGAATTTGCTTTTTGAGTCCTTTATATTCTTCGGATCCCATTTCAGCCTGTGTTCCATGCGCTTCATATTTGCATACATAATAATTTGCATTTGCCACCATAAACTATCCTTCTATCATATTTTAGTCAAGGCAACAACTCCTTATGCGTGCTTCAATTTAAATGAAAAGCAGTGCATTACCTGTAATTTCTTATAATTGTATGGTCGCCGATAATAAACAATGGCTACGTTTACCAAGCAAATTATATGTTATTTTGAGAAACCATGGATTCGGATCCATTTTAATTTAGACTAATTTACTCTAAATAATCTCAAAAATTAGTAGTCAAGCTATTGCGGGGCTCCTCATATTTAATAAATGTTTCGTTAGGAAGAATGAACTTAAGAAGAATAAACAATAGCAGTGACAGCAGATTTTTCGGAACACAACGAGGAAAACTCTAAGCGCAGGGTCTAGAACAGATTCGGAAGTCCCTAAGCAAGTGATCTGGCTACCCTGTGCCAAAGGCGGCTCTTGGAATAAACGTTTTAGGATCGTACCTCAGTATTTCAAATAAGAATCTAGCAGCAACAAATTTAATAAAGTTTACTAATAAACGATTTCTAAATTTGTTTTGATTTTAGAAATCCATTCACCGAAGTGGCGTGAAAAGCTACAGACCTTGCGTTCATGAAGAGGTGATTCCCATAGAAGAAGAATATCCCTTCATCACCAACGCATCTCGTTATCAATATTCTGTTAAGGTAAAAAAATAATTTCTACGAAAGCTTTCACTCAATTGATATATTCGCTTAAGATATTTGGAATAGTAGCCCTTAAGGTTTACCAACATACTTTTACTCAGAATTCATATGTCAAAAAAAAGGCTTTTCGTAACTAAATTTATATGATTTTATTTGTAGTTCGTATGCCCAAAGTTAAATACTAGGTAACAACCACAAAAGTTTTTGCCGTTTTTAATTCCGGAAAACAAAATGATGTACACAAAAAGTAGCGTAACACTAGTCCCCAAAGTATTCCTCGTTGGCATCTAGCACCTTCTGCCAACGTGTCTCTAGTTGATCAATCCCCTGGCTGTAAAACTTTCCGGTGATAATCTGTTGAAGCAAGATCTGGTGAGTAAGGTAGATGACACAAAGTTTCCCAGCCAAGCCGCTCTGTGGTTTCCCTGGCCACCCGCGCCACATGTGGCCAGGCATTGTCATGAAGGAAGAGTACCCCTTTGCGATTCACCAATGCTGGCTCCTTCTGCTGCAATGCCTGTTGCACACGTCCCAGCTGCTGGGAGTACAAGTCCCCAGTGATGGTTTGGCCAGTTGATAGCAGCTCGTAGTGAACCATGGCGCCTAGTCCACCAAACACTCTGGACTACTGGGTTCATCAGAAATGGAAAATTCTCCCGACCTGAATTTCTGGAACCAGTACCTTGTGGTGCGTTCATTCACAGCATCATCCCCAAACGCAAGGCACATTCGGCGACTTGAAGCAGCTGCTAAGCCCACCTTGAAGTCATAAAGCAAACAACACCTAACCATCTCCTTCGATACCTCCATTTGTCTTCACTTCTGCACGAGAATGCCCAACAGCCCTGTATTTATACTAGCTAATCTTCCTGCTCCCCCCTGACAGATTTTGGACCACATTGTACACTCATTTACATATCTTCTATCACTTCCTTTTATGGCAACATAAAAACGGCAAAATCTTTTGTGGTTACCTATTATATCTATCATTATAATTAAAAATTTAATAATTTTGTTTTAACGTTAGATTATGAATAAATTAGATTGCAGTTTACATTTTATATTTTTTAAATTTATATTTTATATTAAAGTTTATATTTTCAGATAGTTTCAATTAAAGAGATATAAATGATTTAGATAATTTCACCAAGAAGCACGGAAAATGGTCCACATTTTTTTTATTTTGCTGTCGTCTACATGAAAATAAATGATGGCCGAGTGAGAATGTTGTATTGACAAAGGGATGATCCGACATGTTCAATGCGCAAAAAAAAAAAAAATGCTCACAGCACTAAAAAGTTATGAAGTATCTATTTTGACACCCGATTGCCTTTCATATTTGCTGGTTCACTGACATTATATGCACATTGATTACCTTTTTTCAGTCCTATCCATATTGCTTTTATATCAAGCAAGATTCGCAGATCTCATATTTGTTCATATACTGTATATAATTTCGAATCTATATTGGTATAACAGTTTTCATTCAGGATTGCCCATATATTTCAATAGATAAGTCTTAATATTTCTTCCCTGAAGTTAATTTCTGACTCTTTAAGTGAATCAGATATATAAGTGAATCAGATATATATCAATTAATAAAACGAGACTGGAGAAATTTAACAAATACAAGACATATTTCTGGCAAAACGGTGTAATACTTTTCAAAGTAGTTACCTTCTGAGGCTACATACTTATTGCGGCGTTCATACAAGTTTTTAGCAACATGCTTTAAAGTCCTCCGTCCAGGTTCTTTTTGATGTCCTCTATATTCTCAAATCTGTTTTCTTTCAGACTTGTTTTCACCATTGGGAAGAGGAAAACGACTGGTAGAGACAAATCTGGGGAATAGGGAGGATGATAAAGCTCCATAATTCCGTTACTGATTGAGAATTCCATGACAAGCACTGCTGTGTGCGATCTGGCATTATTGTGCAGTAAGAACCTTTTGCATGAAATTATGGCTGTACTAGACGAATTCTCTTAATCAGACGCTGCAAAATCTCCCTGTAGTACTCCTTGTTGACTGTTTGTCCAGGCGGAACAAACTTCTTATAGACAATGCCAGTGCTGTCAAAGGAAGTGATGAGCATTACTTTTGGTCTTGACTTTTCAAATGGGAATTTTTGCTTTCGCGGGGATATTGGGGACCGCCATTCCATGCTCTGTCGTTTTGTTTCGGGGTCATCAGGTTTCAGAAAGTTCGGGTTGGCATCTGCGACCGCGATGAATTCCATGGAAGCATCCACTGTTTCCTTTTTGCTCATCTGTTAAGAAATGTGCCATAAACCGAGCACCAGTTTCCTTTTGCCCAAGTCTTCTGTCAATATTATGTGCATTGTTTCTCGGTTAATGTATTCTGTCATTTACAGGTTCATTCGACGATCACTTAACAAAAGTTCTTTCACCTTCTCAGTCGTTTCCTGTGTTTCGAACAGTTTTCGGACGTCCCGTGTGTTCGTCGTCTTTCAGCCCTTCCCGAGCATCACGAAATCTAGCGAACCATTCAAAAACACTTTATCATCACCATACACTTTATCAACTTTTGCTTTTTTTCTTACATAATTACAGGCATGTTTGGCGTACTGTCATTTTCGTAAATTGTCCGATAGCAGATGCATTGATTCAAATTTTGAACCTCGACTAATTAAAGCAGAATTGAAGAGGAAAAATTATTCGATTCCTGTTTGTAATTACAGTGGTAAGAAAAAGTTTGTAATTTCAAACATCTCATAAAAAATGTAATATATTTCACAGGTTGATACAGGCGTCCCAGTGATTCCACTGATACCATTAAACTGTTAGCCAAACCGACAGCAGTTCCACATTCATTTGGGCAACCCTTATACTTTCTTGGTACAATACTCTTGTAAATATTGAGAAGAGAAAATTCATTTATATACTGAAATAATGTATGACCTCCTGCTTAGCAGCCTGTGGACTATATATTCAAACCAACTTAATTAACATAACATCAGGCTGAATATAATTGGCATACTTTCGGATATCTAATAAGTGATGAACGACCCAGGTTGCTAACCTTTCTATCTGCATCCTTTCACGGGTCATTATGCATTCACAAGGCAGTTGATATTCTAGTAGAACGAAGGATTTAAACAATTTTATCTTAGCATCGAGCAGCTAATACGGGATAGAATGAATATTGTTAACGGCGCCGATCATCTGCAAGTCAAGAAAAGCAATAAATTTTCCCACAAAGCAATGGTGAATAAAATATGGTTAGAAGAGCATTCGCAGATCTTACGTGGAATATAGTTTGGTTGCTGAAAAAAAATTTGTTCGAAAGCTTTGGATCATCAATCCAGAAATGCACGGAGTTAAGACAGCATTGTAGTAAGCATAAGGGCTAATGCTTATGGAAAGATTTCATGAAGTGGCCGGCCATTATCCATCTTAGAAGTGGACTTACTATCTACTAGGGAGGTATTACGGCTTACATAATGGATCAGAGAGCATATGTTTGCGGAGAAAGTGACTCTGTAACTTGTCTAAACCTCATCGATCAACCTCGAACGGAAATTAACTCCAGTCACCCTCCTAGGCATGCCTTCAACAAGGTTGCGATGTCGGTGTTTGTGTCCATTCCTCGTTTAAATGAATTTGTGTCCATTCCTCCATCTCTGGTTTGCTTGTCCATTATTTCATGTACTTTCTCTTTACGAGTTAACTTTCGGTCTAAATAAGATTGTGCCGATAAATAAGTTGATCGTTCCTTTTTTGATATAATAATGAATATTTTACGAGCCATAAAAATACGATGTTTAAAAATTACTAATTATTGTTGTTTTTTAAGATTATGTTACAGAGAACGAAGTACATTCTTATGACGACTGCAATTGCCCAGTACCTTGCAAGTATGTGACATGCAATTAAACTCCTTCCTGTACATTATCTTTAAAAAAGAATGGTGGGGTTTCGCAAGAGAATAAAATAGCCATATACGGGTGCAACTTGCATCATTAAAAAGAACAACTATCCTAAGCTTGATATGCATTACTCATAGTTTTCAGTAGATGCACTCTTGGACTCAAATTAACATGATAACCAAATTTCTCCCTTACCCGACGAAGGATGTCCGGCGTTACGGCCTTAATGCACATGTTATCCGACCAAGCAGATCCTAGGTATGTAAACGTTGTCTTTAATGAATCCCCAAAGGAAATAATCCCATGGCGTGAGATCCGGCGAACGGGGTGGCCACGGGAGAAGGTTGTCATCATCAATCCACGCTGTGAAAGAACACGATTGAATAGCACCCCGTTCGCCGACCTCTACACCAGGCCATTATTTGACAGTTGCTCTTCGCACGTTGCTTCCGTGTAGAGTGGGAAATGACTATTCTATTCGCTTACGAAACTCGACCATTTTTTTGCAAAGACATTGTACAAAACAAAACTGCTCGGGTTAAAATTGCTTTTTATTTACATTTTCTTAGGTCACAGGAACTCTCTATAACTGTATCGACATCATCTCTCATAAAATCTGAGGTAAGGAGTTAATGATTATCAATGAAATTTGAAATTTCGTTATCTAAATTCATATTCAGAAGGGAAAAAAAGTTGGAGTTATATTTCGCTGAAGTTGACTACCGAAATTAAATTCTTTGTTCGTATTTCGAATCGTTTTCGACATATCGGCCAAAACCAACTGTCTGTATCACGAAAACCTATAAATCTTATGGCAGACCCATGTGAATCAAAAACATTAAAAAGTGTTCAGTGACCATTAGTCACTGGCTCGGCCCAATGAATGTCTAATATGGAACTTCGATATCTCGGAAATAGTAAGCTCTACCAACATGATTTTGAATAATTATGCAGAAGTCGGCCTCCTGAATTAATCGGGACCACGTATATTGTTGCAATTCTTAGTTAACAACATACAATAAGTTCATCTGATTGATTTATGGTTACAGCTCATTTACCCGATATTTAATTGCTTACAACCCCAGTAATTATTAGTAATGTTGACCGAGTCGACTGACAACCGATAAATTGTTTGAATAAATGTAATTAGACAGTTAAGACATCAAAGCTGTCTTTTAATATAAAATACGAAAGTAAGGTTACAACGGCTAGTATTCTTTCAAAAAAATGATTGACAAATTGTCCACTACAACTTATTTAGTTATATAGGGGTTATTTTTCGACGTAATTGTCGCCATTGTCCAAACACTTGCTACCTTCTGTATCCCACAGTCATAGAATTCTAGCGCCTACTGCTGGAACCAGATTTCAACTTCGTGCTTGTTCTCTTCATTGTCGTGTAAGCCTTGTCCTGCAAGAGTTTTATCAGAGACCACAGCTGACCTACCGCTCCTGTGTTCGTTATGAACATTGGTCTTGCCTCCAGAGGATATACGGCACCACTTCATTACATATTGTCAACTCATAATGTTTCCATAAACGAGAACAAGTGCTTTGTGAATATTCTTGTGCTTGGATAAACGTATGACGAGGTGCACTTCACAGGGCGAAATTCTGAATGGGCACAGCTATTATGAACATGTATTACTCGATCTAGACTCCACGTAGCAATGAGGAACAGCCGCGAGAGGGAAGTGAAAGGCTAACAGTTAAAGCCAGTATAGCCAACTTACGCACTAAATTACTTGTCCGCCTTACTACAGAGGTTGTAACCTTACTTTCCGGACGCGCCTCGTATAACCTTTTGACCTCTTAGACGTGTTGGCAAATGACGAGGCGGGAAAAAAAATCAAATTCGAAACTTCTTAAGATGTCGAAAAATGGAAAGCTGATAAAGCTCTCGCGCATATCCATTTTCTCCTAGTCTAACTAAGAAAGATGAAGTAAACTACATTCTCTTTTTTTTTTAATTTTGATATTAAGCTTTTTCTTTTTTTTTTTCAGAATATACCAAAAGATGAAAATGTATTAAAATTTGCCGATAAGTAAGAAATAGGAAAGAATATTCGTATTAATCATTCTTTATTTACAGTATTTTCTTAAGTTTCTTAAGAACTGTGAAAACCCTGTTTATCACTTTTGAGGCTATCTGCGATATATGAAAATTGTGTTTA
Source organism: Rhysida immarginata (assembly GCA_023313115.1). Lineage (NCBI taxonomy): Eukaryota > Metazoa > Arthropoda > Chilopoda > Scolopendromorpha > Scolopendridae > Rhysida > Rhysida immarginata. The sequence continues at coordinate 5,909,270 of JAHWFO010013848.1, forward strand.
ATTAATTTCAGAATTTCCGTCCAGTACTCAGTCTTTCAAATAATTTATGAGAATACGGAATATATGAAAATTAGTGAAGAGCCCCAGATTTCGGTAAGTAAGGTATGTTATATCTATGATCATAACATAAATATAGACCAATATTCTATGCAGTGTTTGAAATCCCTCCTTGATGTGATAAGTATGTATATGCGAAAGTAAAATTATGATTAATTCCATTAAACTGAAAATTAGAATTTCCTTGTAAATATTGCTGTGATCTGAAATGATAATAATAATTGCAACAGCAATTCCAAGAACTATTGTGCATGAACCAAAGTATCATTTAAAGTTTATTCATTATACCAAAAAAGTAGTTTTTAATAAATCAAAAAAAAAGTGCTAAAGAAACGTAAAGAATAAAAATTTAAAATAAATTTATTCTATCAGTAAGCTTAATTGAATAATCTCTGTAACTGAACATAATGGAGAAAATCGAAACGACTGTACGAGACATTGCTCATGAAACACTTGTATTAGCCGTCGTTTAAGTCGAAAATATTCTACAATAATCAGGAACAGAGTAATCTAATTGACAATCTAATCAATGATTCAAACTTTGCTAACATTCACTGTAATGCTTTTGATTAGTGAAATTACGCGTTTTTATATTATTATGCTATCAAGTGCAGATTATTTTGTTCAAATAAGTTGATTTGCTTAAAAGCGTTGTGAACTCAGATCCACCCTGAGTATGCAAATTCTGAGTGTTATTCAAGAACTTTTAATTATGTACAGTGGTGGCCACAACTTTAGCACCTATATTGGCTTATGTTGTTTGTTACCAAAAATTCTTAACCAGTTACAAAAAAATTTACAGTAATAAAAGAATTAAGTGTGAAATGATCCAACAAATAACCATGCGTGTTGAATTCAAAGTTGAAACAATGAGATAATTTTTAAATCCTTTAGGTGACTTTCCTATGGACAAAAATTTAGCACCATATACAGAATAAATAATAATACATCATAGAATCAGTATTTGATTGGGTAACTAAAGTTTTTACACATCGTCTGTGCATGGATTCCACTAGACGTTTACACCGATCTTCTGGAATGTTGTTCCATGCTTCTTTGATGGTGTCGAGTAGTGTAAGAATACTATTTTTTTTTCTTTAGCAGCTCTTTTGACATCAATCCATAGCATTTCTATGGGATTCAAATCTGCTGACTGAGCAAGCCATTCCATAACTTTGATACGATTTGTCTGTAACTATGCCTTGACAAGTCTGCTGATATGTTTCGGGTCGTTATCGTGCTGGAATGACCATGTAACGGGCAAATTATCATCGGCATAAGGAAGCATAATGTCCTCAAGGATGGATTTGTAAACAAAACGATCCATTTATATGATGGATTGGGCCTACGCCATGCCAGGTAAACCAACCCCACATTATCACATTTCCCCCTCCATGTTTCACGGTTGGATGTAAACACTGTGGCTTTTATGTTTCACGTTTATTACGTCTGATGTAGTTTCTGCTATCACAAAGAGCTGTACCTTTGTCTCATGCGACCACAGCACGTTTTTCCACTGTTGTGTTGTCCAGTTGAGATGACCTAGCTTTCCACCACAACCTAGCTTTCCTATTCTTTAATGACACAAGAGGTTTCTTTCGTGCCATTCGCCCAAACAAACTAAACTGGTTTAATCGTCGACGAATAGTACGAGAACTATTGCTAACGTGATGATGAGCAGACAATTCACCTTGAATCATTGTTGAAGTTAAAGGTCTGTCTTTTTTTGGAGAGACGATGAATGATACGGTCGATGTGCGGGGTTAGTTTTTTAGGTCTTCCTGGTCTTGAACGATCTCTGACAGAACCAGTGTTGTTGTACCGCTGAACTGTACGCATACAACATGATTTGCTGCAGTTAACAATTTTGGTATGGACATCAAATGTTTGTCCTTCATTGCGTAACCGTCTGATTTGTTCACGGAGATCTAGTGATATGTTTTTGTCGTTTTCCCATGATTGCTGGTTAAAACATGTACAAGTGAAATTAAAATTGTTGCTTATACAATGTGTATATTAAACTTACAATGCGGAACCCACGTTTAAGCCGCTAACACGTTAGGGTGCTAAACTTATGTCCAGCCAATTACTTAAATATTCTGAAACATGCTCCCCCTTTTCATAGTGTATCCTCCAAAAAATAAATTTTTTAAATACTTGTTTCAGACAGTCTCATTTATTTTGTAGCAGGGATGGAATTAACTTTTGTGCCTTGATTTTTCAAATATTGGCAATATTTTTAGAGCCATTTGGTTGGTGTTAAATTTTTGGCCACCACTGTATATTCGTTTGAGGTTAGATTAGCAATGCATTGCTACTTATAGTCTAAACTTTCATTATCAGTAGGAGTACATATCTTTAACGAAAGTTCAACTTTGAAATGCGCATTCAAGCATTCTTTAACCTCTTTGGTGTCATTTTTTTTTTATATAACAGACAAAATTATATTTTTCTGGATTATGATTGTCCTTCTCTAATAAATAAATATACGAAGGCTAGTAAGTTTAAAGAAATTATAATTTAAATAATATGATGTCCACTATAATGGACACAAGGTTGTTAATACAAAAAAGCTGAATATGAAGATTCCTTCTCAAAGGTAACTTTTCTCATATAAACTAAGAAATTTAAGGTAAGATTCACTCTGATCAATAGTTGGGGGGCACATTTTCTTGTAATTCTCCTTTGTCTTCAGATTCTTCGAAATTGATTTCAGGATCATTCTCATCAGATAAACCTATGACGGTAATGTTTAACAACTCGACAAATGTTTCTGGGTTCCAAATGTGCAGGAGTACTGAAAATTTCAGTCAAAAATTAGGCAGTAAAAGTTCAGAATAGTGTTTCTTAACGTTCTCGTATAATTTTCGGCAACTGGTTTTTGGTGTTCATGCTTTGAATTTATTATTTTATCATGTCTGCTTAATAAGTAAATAATTTACCTGATTTTTAAAATTTATTCGTGCGTGAAAAAAATCACTGTATTCCTAAGCTGACGAACTCTTACCTTTTACTTAGACCTAACAGAAGCCCAGCGTCTAATTAAATGGATGTTAGCATTTTTAAATTAAACACGTTTGTATATAATGTTAAATGCTTTAATTATTAATTTTCAACATCTAATAAACTTGTATATACGATAAAACTACTACAAAAATGCACAAGAACAATGAAAATTATCACTTGTTTCTAACTCGTCTCGTCCGATTGCATGAGGTTGATTGCACTGTTGCTTCTGAATTTTATTGTCAGCGAATTACTGTGATTATAGTGCCAAGACGGCTTTGGAAGGAAACTTTGAAGTCAATTTTAATAAGCTGTAGATATGAAGTGAGTATAAATAGTCATAAGTATTTTTTGCGCCTATCAAAGGCTGCGTTCGGAGAACAGCCACTTTTTCCACTATTTCCACTTTGTCGTTCGAGAAACCACCACCAGTCAATTCACGGCGTTCGGGATTGCACGGAGAATTCACTTTTTCCTCGTTTTTCTTTCCCTTTTCTCTCTCGCCAAAAGCTAGTGGAAAAAATGAAATTAACGTTGGATGGCGACGCCCAATCAAATTTAGAGTAAAACTAAAACCAGACTGAGTTGTAATAAAATTTGCAAATGACAGCAATATACTGTAAAATGTTTAAAACAATGTCTCACAAAGTAAATTATTAAAATATATGCTTTATTTCGATAAAATAAATTAATATAGGCTTTTTTATGAACAAGATATGCTCATAATTTATCTTTATTTTGCTAAATTAATTTTTTTCCATTTTAATTTCGTACGACTACTGTTTCAGTATTCCACCTTTTAGAAAACACAGCAGAATATTTTCTTCTTCCTCTCCCTCACAGTGGGTGTCCCACATTTGCTCATTTAACTCACAATTCATATGATTTGGAGAAAATAATGTTCCGAAAGACAATCAGGCGAGCTCACATTCTCCATATTGGATAATCCACCAATATCACCGAGAATTCCACTGACCTATATAAATAACTGGATGGCGCATCCTTCTTTCATTAAGAGGTTTAAAAAGGGTGACGCCACTGGATGCCGTATTGGTCGGGGCCAGAGACAAATGAACAATACTGTTCATTTGTCTCTGGTCGGGGCAATAGTTTTAAACTTTTTGTGGCATTTATATTCGAGATTATTCCAATACAATTAATTTGATGGGAAAATTTAAATTAAAACTTTTTATTAAGATAATTAAATATTATCTTTTTGGTTTGGCAGAGTATAAAGTAAATAATATTTACGAAACGCACACTGCTTAATCAAACCTTACACGCATTAAAGATTTGATTTAAAGTATTTAGAAGGATATTTTTAATTAATTAACATTTTACTTTGACCAATTGTTAAGTTTACTTTGTTTACCTTTACACTGCTCTGTTTCTGGCATTAAAAATCAGAATTAATCAAACAAACGTTGCACACACGATGAGATTTCTTGCCATCCGCCATCATAGTAAGGGCAACTTCCGGTGGCGTCAAGCTTTTCGCCGGAAGCGCCATCCAGTTATTAACATGATAATGTTTTAAGGCTGGACATCTATCTACAAAAAACGTGATGCGAAAAACGACACCAAAAAGTCTTACGGAAACAGTTTTCCATTGTTGATGCACGTTTAACCATTGTTGGCGCCGGCTTGAAGCACACGCCGGAACTGAAAAGACACGTGACCATTGTTGTTGAGCAACAGTTTTTATTAGCACACTAGCATAGGTACCCGGCGTACTGAGCACATCGGTTTGGGTCTGCACGTGATCAAAACGTTAATGAGATGGTGCGCGTGGAGGATGCACGTGAATGACGATTATTGAAAGGGCAGAACGGTCTCTAAATCAAAAGAATTTTATTATTCGTACGGAGCTTATTATTTATTACGATAACTTGAAAACGAATTAACTTTTTTACACTCTGTTTTCACCAATCCATTACTATGGGACAGAGCACGAACAAGTACGAACGTGAGATAGCCGGAATAGATACGTGCTCTAATGGTACCATTATGATACCCCCTTAACAATTTCCTATAACCAGACATGGCATGTAATATATCATACAAATCGTCACGACGCCTCATGAACGAATTTATAAAAAAAAATAGTGATAGCAGATATTGGTCTAGTGGCACGTGCACTTCTCATGACTGAATATAACGCATAAATAACGATTGTGTGAATTTTTATATTTCACAATTTAATTCATAATTAATTATTTTGAAACATTTAGATCTTTTGATGATTTTTGAAGTCTTCAACTTATCTATAATTTACGCCCTGCTTACATAATTTCTATGTACTTTGAAGTGCTTAATTTATTTCTACAAATTCCTTCCTTAAAAATAACTTTCCGGCTAAAAAGAGCGTTACGGGTGAATAATTTTAATTTTTCGTCATACAAAATACACTCTTTTTAAGATTTTAGATACTGCAAAAAGCTTACACGTGCCGTGTTTGTTGTCCCGCATTTGGTGTAGTCACTACAGACGCGAGTAAGGCGAGGAACCTTCAGTATAGACACTATGTTTACTCGACATGTCGAGAGACTCGATACTCGTGCTTATATTTCATACTTCAGTTATTCTAAGCCCTTATTCAGTAGTACGGATGTACATGATTCTGTAGACTCGTCCATTGATAAATAAATAAAATGTTTATGTACTATATAAAATATTTATTTATTTGATGCATCTAAAAACATTATCATGATTCAATGTTTCGGGTTGCAGATTCGAAACTAAGTCATTTTTTTATATAGGTCAGTGGAGAACATCCAGTTAGTTAATATAGATCGATGGTGGAGAATTCACTGAGGCGTTCGAGACGTACGTGAATTCTCGAATTCTCTCGTGTTTCACGGAGAATTCTGTGATTTTCGAGAAATTCACCAGCGGCTGTGCTGTTCTCCGATTGCACCCAAAGATGTGTCCACGGAAGTGGACGCAGGGACCGAAGAGGCTAAATATCGGAAAAATTTTTGGTAGGTTTAAAGTTTTATATTTGTTTTACTTGAGTATGCTAATTTTCCCTACTGCTCCAAATATACTAAGACAACACCCGAGGAACGCAGAAATTTAAATATTTGATCCAGGACCGGATTTAAGGGAGGGCAAAACGAGGCAATTGCCCAGGGGCCCCCACAGCGACGCTGATGAATTCCCTCACCCCCACAGTGCTAAATCCCACACTGATTTGTTCTAATCTATTCTGATGAAGTACAAAAGCTTATTGATTACTATGATATATATACGTTGAGGTAATAAAAGAATAAATTAACAAATAAATTAAAAGTTTTATTTAAACAAACAATTTTTTTTGGTTCACTCTTTGGTTGAGGAAAAAAGCTGTTAATTTTAAGTTTATTGACCTTATAAAATGATTTGAGGCTGTCAAAAATTGTATTGCCTGTCTAAAGAATACTCTATGTAAATCTATACTTCATTAAATCTATTCGCAATTAGATAATTGGAATTGCAGATCACATGCTAATGGTCTCGATAATGGCTAGCTACGTATAATGCGAGGGAAGATCAAAAAGTAAGTTGCACTTCCACGGTATGGCCATTTATTACACCACCTATACAAAAGCAACACGGCTATAGCAGCATACAATGTAGGTTCACTTTTCCACATAGTCCCCAAGAGACCCTAAATATTTATCCGAACGATCAACCAACTTTTCGATTCCGGATGCATAGAAATCTCCTCCGGCCGCTTTCACCTCCTAATCGTTTCGAAATCGTTGTCCACCGAGTTCCGTTTTAAAAGATGAAAGTCGCATGGCGCTAAGTCGGGACTCTATGGAGGATGTTGCCAAACCTCCCACTTGAATCGCTGCAGCAGTTCGCACGTTTGGCGGGCCTTGTGAGGTGTTGCGTTATCGTGCAACAAAATCACACCGGCGCTCAATTTCCATATACAGCAGTGATTTCACGATGAATGTCCGTGCAATTCACCCGTTTGGCCCATAGAAATCGGATTGCTGCTCGCACCTCAAGTTTGGAGTGGACATCCAGTTGACGCGCCATTGCTTTTAGCCCGCTAGTCACACAAAACACGACGGGAAACCACAGCAACCGTCCTATCCGACGTCTGCGCAGTTAATGTCCCTTTCTCCGCTTTGCCCAAGATTGCGACACACAGCGCGCTCCTGCGGCGAGTTAGTGCAACTTACTTTTTGATCTCCCCTCGTAATTGTTATAATTATGAATAATTGCACAGGCCAACAAAAAATAACTTTAAAAAAAATTAACGTTAAGAGCTGGTTCTTATGCTGCTTTTTTTATGCTGAATCCGTATCTGACCTCAGTTTTTTTTGTTGTTGTTTTTTTTTTCCTATCACCTACAGATTTTAAATTATTCAGAATTTGGGGCCTGATAATTTCCTTGTGGCCCAAAAATATGGATACTTTAACATTGCAGCCGCTACTCTTCACATCCATTACTTTAACATTGCGGTGTTTATGTGAATAATTTGGAAACGTGTCATAATAAAAAAAAATATAAAAGCAGATTCGGATTCAGTACACTAAAAACCAGAAGAATAAGGCAAATTCATTCAGAAAGTATTTTTCATCGTTGATCTGTGTTATTGTTGTCAGCAACTGAATACTTAAAATCATTAATTAAGTTGAATAGTACTCCTTTAATTAAAATGTGATAAAATTAAAATAAATAATAACAAAAAAACAATAAAAAAAGTCACCCGAGTAAAAGTTTAAGTACGAAATATAAAGAAATACAGAACTTGTAAAGAAGCTTAGATGAAACACAGAAGAAACACAGAAGAGACGAAGAATCGAAGATCAGATGAAACACAGAAGAAACATAGAAGAGACGAAGATCCAGCGAAGAAACGTTACAGAAATACAGGGAGGTACACAGGTTACAGATGAAGAGGGTCTATGATGGAAGTTCGATGATTCCTGATATGTAAATGACTATCTTGAAGAATAACGTTTTCGGGATTTTTTTCCCATCATCAGTTTTAAAGTTTTTTTTGAATGAATGGAAAATAATAACAAAAAATAAAACAATGTAGTGTAATACAATGTGTGATTTATGATTATTTTGATTGTTGTGATCAGGATTGTTGAGTGTAAGGGAAGTGATATTATATTTTTAGTAATAATTTCCATTTATTATTAATTTCTATTGATGGTTTGGCTAAATTTTTTTCATTCGAAATAATGTTGATGGCACAAGAGAATGGAGAACATATTGGAATTATCTTTCTGGACATTAGCAAGGCTTTTGATTCGGTTCCGCTGGAAGTCCTCTACAATAAACTAGTGAGCATTCACACCCCGAGGAGACTTGTTATTTGGATCATGTCATTTCTAAAAAAAAGGCGGGTGGGAATAAAGCACCCTGGTGGGACTGTGTGGACAGAACAGTGTCACGGTCTTCCTCAAGGTTCTATTCTTAGCCCCACACTTTTTAATATTTTTGCTGCTGATGCTTTTTTCAACGTTTCGGCGGAAGTTGGTAGAAGCATATTTGCTGACGACATGGCCCTCTGGGTCTCAGCAAAAACTGTTCCGGAAATTCGAGCCAAGCTTCAAGAATCCTGTGATCTTATTTCTGATTGGGGTCGATCTAATGGCGTCTCCTTCTCGCCTGATAAATCTGTGGTGTTGTGCATTCCAAAAGGAGGGCCTCCTCCCTCCCTCTCAGTCTATCTACAGGACTCTAAGCTTCCTATTCGACGGATCCACAAATTTCTGGGTGTTACTATTGATGATAAGCTAAGCTGGCGTCCTTTTGTTTCTGCACTTAAATCCAGCATTACAAAGAACCTGGCTCGGGCCAGGTTGGTGGTGAAATCAAGATGGGGCCCACCTTGGAGCGAAACGTCCACTCTTATTAGCTCTGTCATCAGATCTCCTGACATATACGCCTTTATTCTCCTGTTAACCAAAAGCTCCGTCATTGAACCATTGGTTAGGGAGGAGAGGAAAATCCTGAGGTCTTGCCTAAGAGCCCCCCGATCTTCTCCTTGTCCAGTGCTTTATTTAGAGGCAGGTGTTCTCCCTCCCCCACTCAGATGGGAAGCTAAAGCTGTCAGCCAGTTCTATTCCTTTTGCCAAGCATCCCAGCGGTTTGATGGTAGTCTCCCTTTCCAAGTAAACTGTGTCGCTCTTCTGCGATCCAATCGTTTGCGAGTCTTGGCTACTAATTTACTTGACAAATTCGACTGTGCTAATGTGCATATGTGTGAGATCACTATTCTAGAATACCTCTGGCCTTCTCCGCCCGGCAACCTTGTCTACTTTTCCCCTGAATGTGTCAGCCAAGCTCCATCCCCGTCTATGCGCAACGGACTTTTTAACTCGTTCCTACAGGGCTCTTTCTCGGGGTACACCAGATATTTTACGGATGCTTCTCTAGCTCCATCTGATCCTATCGGGGGAATTGGTGTCTTTAGGAGAGGAGGAGTAATTACCGCACAAAAAATCTCACCGGCTATCAGTTCTTTTCAGCTTGAGCTTATATCCATCCATAAAGCTCTTGTGGCAATTTCCTCTCAACCTCCAGCAAATTATTTAGTCATATCGGATTCTAGAAGTGCTCTCTCTACCATCCAAAGTGCCTTTGATAAATGTAAATGGTTATTCAGAGGCCTCCTCGGCTATCTGATAGCCCTAATTCAAGAACTGTTCTCCTATGGCTTCCGCGTAAATTTCCTCTGGGTCCCTAGCCACAAAGATATTTATGGAAATGACCTTGCGGATAAATTAGCTAATTGGGCCAGGTTGGGGAAAAGTCACAAAAAACCAGCGCGAGTTGACCCTGCTTCCCTACTCTCCCTCGTTCGACTGAGGTCTGGGGTGCTCTGGAACGAACTTTGGGCGACTGAATCTAAAGGATTCCATTACAAAGCACTATTCTCAAAAACTGGGGATGTGAGAAAAGCAACTCCAAAATGGTTATCATCTATCCAAAGGTCTGTATTATTCCGACTTAGAAGTGGGCACGTACCTTTCAACTCGTTCCTCCACAAGATAAATATCTCTGCGTCTGACTTGTGTCTGTGCGGCGCTCGTGAATCAGTGGAACATGTGCTTTTGTTTTGTCCTCTTTTCCAACGCCAGAGGGCGCCCCTTACTCAAGGACTTACTAGCCGAAACTTAGCAGTGTCGCTGCAAACACTTCTACTGGCTTCACCTATGAACCACACCCAAAAGCGCTCTGTTATCAGACTGTTAATGTGTTTTTTATGCGGATCTGGTTTATTGGGGAGAATTCTAGGACCTCTGCGCCCCTGATAATTTCGGACACTAACTAATTTTCCTCACCTGTGATATCCATCAGCTAGCCTCCGTATCTATAGGAGGTGAAGGCTGTGAAGAAGAAGAAGAAGAAGAATAATAATGTTGATGGTTTCTTTTATTAGTCTTTTTTTATAATTTATTTCTTTACTAATAATTTTGATTTTGTTCCAATCCGGATTATGATTTTGGTTAATGCAGTTGTTTACTAAATGATTGTTTTTATCTTTGTTTCTAAGTGCTCTTTCATGTTCTTTTATTCGTGTTATTAATTGTCTTTTTGTCTGACCTGTGTAAATGTGTTGACAATTGGCGCATGGAATTTGATATATTATGTTAGTGATGTTCCATTTTTCTTTATTATTTTGGCAAATTTATCTTCGATTCTTCGTCTCTTCTGTGTTTCTTCTGTGTTTCATCTAAGCTTCTTTACAAGTTCTGTATTTCTTTATATTTCGTACTTAAACTTTTACTCGGGTGACTTTTTTATTGTTTTTTTGTTATTATTTATTTTAATTTTATCACATTTTAATTAAAGGAGTACTATTCAACTTAATTAATATAATTATCACTACTCCTACTTAAAATCATTGCTTATTACAGGCAGCGAATTTCTTCGGTACATGCGGTGGAAACTTGAGTCTGTGGGTAGGCATCGATATGCTCTTCTTCATGGAAATTGCGGAGCTCATTGTTCTCATTCTCCGCTGGAAAATTAGATTCATTCGAAATCAAACTTCAAGAAGGTTGGACCGAAAAAAGACACCAATGCTTGTAAAACCTGGATATCATGTAAGAAACGAAAGAAAAAAACTTATCATTTAAAATAATAGTTAATTGTTCTAATTGGTCCTGTATGTCAGTATGATCTTTCATTTTTTGTCGAAAAATTATATGTCAAATATTAAAGTCAGAAATAAAGTTGGTTTATTATAGCTATTTAACACCCGTTGCATTTGATCCAATGATTTTCACTGTATTCTTGAGACTAAGGGACCCTTCGAGGATTTCATAAAATTATATTAGTTGTCAATTAATTTTTCATGATACCGTTAGCATAAATAATCTACTTGACTGATAGAAAAAAATATTGCCATTGATTTATTGATAGAACATAAATTTATTTTTCCTGATAATTTTTCAGAGAAGTTTATTTTAGCGTTTTTAAAAAATTAAAATTATTCAAATTCTTTTAAGCGAGGGTGTTAGGATAGGCAGTGTTGACGACAACTTTATCGCCCAGATTCCTTTGCACCGTTTGGATTTTGATGGCAGTTCCGTTCACCTGTGTTTTACACAATTTGTTGGGTCGGGCGAAGAAACATGACGTGTAGAGGGCCATCTCAAACTCGGGAGTTGTGCGAATAAAGAAAGACCCTTTTGGTTTCAGATAAGGATCCCAGAAGAACTTCGTAGTCAGAACACTGCCCTAGAATCAACGAAAAATTCAAAAAATATATAAATAAGTGTTATTAATCATACTGACAGTTGATATAGTATTAAATACTAGTACAGTCAATAATTTCAAGGACTGCGGCTACTGTCTACGCAGGGGAGATAGTTTCACTACCACCGATATGTACTTCTCAGTGTCGGTCCAATTACTGGAAACATTCTGGATAAACTTGTTTAGGAATCGACCGAGCCTGCGTCGCAGCTTACCAGACTGTTTTGCTGGATAAAACCGTGTCTACGCAGCTTGTTTTCAGCGAGCAAAAAGAAAAAAAATCTCACGGTGCGATGTCAGGAAAGTAAGGTGGATGAGGCAGCACTGTAACACCTTGCTTCGATAACTCGACCGATGAGCCGAAGCATTGTACAACGACCCATAGAGAAGAATGACTTAAGTGTACAACGCCCCATATCTTCTTCTACATAAACTTCTTCATTGTCAGTAGCCGTAGTTTCCAAGCGTTTGACAAAATTTGATTTTTGCATGTTGTCCAAATTCGGACATTATTGGATTCTTCACGAACACTGCAAACTTTTAGTCTGAATCGTTCATCAACACGTATGTGTAGAACAGTAATGGATAGGTACAAACTCTGAACATGAACTGCATTGTTACTCCGCACGCAGCAGTTCACGAAATTATTGACTCTACTTCATCATACAGCATCATCATCTTCATCTAGCCAGTTCCATCCGATTCTCGGCCACTCAATACTCCTCCATGTCTTTTATCTATTTCTTTTAGTATCAGGTCGTTGCATATCAAATGCCGGATTTCGAAGTGGGTTCCACGCTTCAGCACGGTTTCCACGTTTAGTAGCAAGTGCCCATAGCAAAGTGGTACATTCCCAAAGATAAACCTATCAGCGACCAGCTGTCTGAAATTTGCATGTCTGCGACGTTATTTAATCGCGTTTGAATCCAAGCGAAGATAATCATGACTTCATGCGAATTATGTGTGATAATGCATTAAGAGTTCAGGTTGAATCACACTGCATCCAACCCCTCTCGAAACATCAATAAGGTATTCGGTGTAGGCACCATAAACGAACGTACTGTCCAACGTTGGTTCCGAAAATTCCGGGCGGGAGTGACGGACCTGGCAAATGAGCCAGGCGGTAGACCGCCCAACGTGTTGAATGACGCTGATCTGAAGCGATCTGTGGAAGAAGATCCCTCAAAAACTGTTCGGGACCTTGCAGGGGATCATGCTGTATCAGCGTCGACTGTCAGTAGACACCTTAGGACCATCGGCAAGGTGAAAAAGCAGGACAAATTGGTCCCACGTGAAGCTCTTGGTTACTGTTTGGTGGAACATACGAGGTGTAGTGCATTACAGCTTCCTGCAGCAGGGGGGAGACGATCACCGCTGCGACCTACTGCCGTGAACTGCATCGTATGCACACAAAACTGTGTCAGCAACAACCTGCACTTGTGCATCGCAAAGGCGTCCTTCTGCTGCATGACAACGCGCGTCCGCACGTTGCACGAACGACCGTGCAGGCGCTACAGGCTCTGGGCTACGAGGTGCTCCCCCCCCCCGTATTCTCCGGACCTCTCCCCTACTGACTACCATGTTTTCCAGAGCCTGGACAATTTTCTCCGGAGAAAAACATTCCTAACCCAAGAAGACGTCGAAAACGCATTCCGGGAGTTTATTGAGTCCCGTGACCATGGATTCTATCGGAGAGGGCTCGAGAAGCTGCCAAATTGTTGGCAACAATGTTTGGATTGCAATGGGGGTTATTTCGAATAGCACGTGTGAAGGTGTCCTTTCTAGAGGGCCATTAAAGATGGCATCTGCAATCCGACATTTGATATGCAACGACCTGATACAACATTGTAATTCCAGTAAAATTGCTTTTTCGAATGAGTTAGATCTGACTATGACCAAAATATGAAATACAGAATACAGTTTCTGCATTAAATATATGAACCACAATTTTTCGAAACTGATTAATTAATAATCAAATTAACAGTTGTGTGGTTTAATTAATTTTATAAAAGTGCGATATCATCGGTCAAAATAATGTTTCAAAAAGAGGGACACAGTAGCGACTGTGCGTTATACGTTCTATTAAGACCGCCAGTGAGACATTGGCGGGAATCCATGGAAGGAGAACCATTATTGTGGCGGACTAGTGAGTGAATATAGCATGTTACATCTTAGAGTACGTTGGCGACATACTTGTTTCAAGTCAAATGATGGAATTGCTTTGTATCAGAAATTCTAACGAGAGAGTAAATATTGGTCACTGTTCACAGAATTTCAACTTATCCTAGAGTACTTTTCTGTGCAGCTCCTTGAATTTTGAAAAATGGTCAGACTATTCTCAGTGATTTGTCTCAGTTTGCTATGTTACGTTTTAGGATCCTGCCTCCATAAGATGGGACATAATTACAATTATAAAAACCTATAAATAACTCACGATTCTTTTGGTATTTAGTGCCTATAATTTATCCTGTATTGTATTAATAGTTTCTGTTGATGATACATAAATCGCAGTGTCTTTTGTAATGCAGTGTGGTTCCAAAAAAAATATTTTCTTGAAAACATCTCAACTTATGCAACTCTTCCCTAATTGAATTTCATTTCCATTTACGCTTCTTTTAAAATATATTAATGACTTTCATATTTTAAAGGGTACTAATATATTGTTGATGGAGCAGTGAATACTCAGAACTGTAGCATCTGCAACAAGTCATAACGTTGTGTATAACTCATAAGGCGTGGTTTTATTGCCGATATAATTCTTGGCCCCTTAGAACACTCCTCAAGGACCTAGAAGGTGTTCCGTCACGAATGCTCGTTACTGCGAACTTCTGCAGCAGCAAGTCATTCCTGCCTTACAAGAACGAGAATGTTTAGAGACTACAGTCTTCATGCAAAATGGTGCAGCACCCCATATTGTCCGACAAGTGAAGGAATTGCTTTGTGCCCACTTTAGAGATTTGTGCTCAGATTGGGTAATTTCGAGTAGTTTTTCGACTGCCTGGCCTACTCGTTCTCCGGACTTGAATCCCTGTAATTTCTGGTTGTAACTTCTTGAACAAATGCTGTGGATAAATAAGTTTTTTGTTCTTTATGTGCCGCTTTTTCGCTTAGTGGTCGAAATTTGATCTAATTTTTATTCCAAAAACATCTTCCTCGTGGTCTATATAATGTATATTCCAAGTTTCATCCAAATCCGATCAGCAGAACGGCCTCTAGAGAGGTCTGAATAGAGTAATTTAAATTATAACCATCCTGTACATATCATATTATTTCGATCATATTTTATATAGAGGAAAAGGTGGTAATGTCCCCCCCCCCCCTTTTGTTTTTTAGAAATAAAAAAGTTAAAAGCTGTCCTAAAACCAGCTGCTTTCGAGTGTGGTATTATGTTGGCAAGATGTACCATTTTTTGAAATCCCGTTAGTGACGTTCGTAGCCATTATTGCTATTCATTTATGCTATGCCGCAAGCCAAACTTGCTTGACGAGATGGTATGTATGCAAAAAATGCAGTTTGGGAAAAGCCATATGGTTAACCTTATAATAGTTCTTTCTGTTACTGGGAACTCTCATAGAAAATTCCATCAAGTGTAACAAAGATTAAAGCATTCGAACATCTAATTATCAACAGGTAAGTGAAGAGAAAAATATTTTTCTTTTAAAGGTAAATTTAACTAAACTAAAATACTTGGAAAAAAATTAGCCCTGAACAAGACGTACGGACAATGTCGTGATCTAATTTTCCTAATTCTTTGAAGGTTAGTTTAAAACTTTCACCGATTTTGATTTGTCAACATCACTAAAAGTATAAATTGGAAATCATATTTTACCGAACCAAAGTTCTTCAGATCATAATAGCCTGCGTAATTAATTCGTCCTTCACTTTCTTCATTATAGAATCGAATCCAGTTGTGGAATCCAGCAGTGGTACTCTTCTTAACTTCACCTATGAATACATGTTCAAATCCCGAAGAGCTATTGGTCTTGCCTCCTCTTTTAAAAGGTGTAAACCAAATTTCTTTCAACTGAGCAAAAAATTCGTCTGGATTAGACGACGAGAATCCTATAAGAATTAAATTTATGGCGTTTTTTTTAATTGATTATACAATACATTATTTATATATTGGACATAATAATTAACTGCGAATTAATATTGTTACCTTCATTGACTAAGAAGTCCCAAGCAACTTGCATAACCTTGGTATCCAGTACACTAGTCAAGAAGTCATCAACTTCAGCATCTTCTTCCATAGTGTAATCTTCTTTTGTATTAACATTTCTTTCGTAGTTATCGAACAGTCTCTTGTAATTCAGTATAGTTTCCCTGCCTTCGAAAATGCCATCAGGAAGCGTAGAGAATAGCCTACGGACGTTTAATTTATACGCATTATTAAATTAAATTTAATTACCACTAATTCGGAATTAATTCAGAAATTTATTCAGAAATAAAATGTAAAGTTATTCATAGTTTCCCCGGAGTGTTTCTAAACTTCGAATATGAGCAATGAAACAAAGGATAGTGGTCTCCGAGATTTCGAATGAAAGACAAACTAAGCTTTTATTTCCCCAAGCAGACCGCTATATCTTATTTTCATAAGTGACTGGAATTTATTAAAGCGAAGTGATCAGCGCAGGAAAGTGAGACCAATTAGAAAACTTTCAGGAATTTAAGTGACGAAGATCAACAGGAGAGGACGTTACGAAAGCATCCATACTCCACGATTGCTTCCAGATAATCTAATTAAGAAAAATATGCTATTTCCAAGGCAATTCCACAAACATTATAACTATCATATTGCTGTTGATGTCCTTGTGCCCAATTTGCTGTATGAGTGCCCTTTTAAATGAGACAAGCCCTGCCACTTTTCATTCCTAAGGTGAACACTATTTCAAGATATATTCAATTACATAATCAAAAGGGAAATTGGCGTTTGTTGATCATTGATTAAAACTCACCGCTCATTTATTAAAAAATATCATAAAATCATGCTTTTTTTTGTCGATACAATGACAATGTGATTATTTGCAGTTTTAAACACATACAGTACTGGTATATATAGGTTCAATAGTTGGTCAAAATCAGGAATTGGATAGAACTCGTCATAAGGATGAAAAACGTGATCTGTTGTAACAACTGAAACCCTAAAGCAGAATTTCCCATCTTTTTGGCCAATAGCCCCGTCCATTCAGGTGTTGCGGGCATCCTATGCAACGAATTGAAATGTTTTCACCTCGGGAACCAGCGGACTCATCGGCGAACCTTTTTGGCACTTTGTGTAGGGCGAGATAGATTCGCGGGCCTCTGTGTGGCCTCGCACGGTCCACGGATTGGGAATAACTGCCCTAAAGGCTCTTGTTTATGTAACTTTAATCAGTAATTCCGCGATCGCATTAAGACAGCTGCGAAATTATATAAATCGTACGCCAGGAATCTTTGAGCGAGTTCGACAGTCCTTAATTGTACGGATGGAAGCGTGTGTTTTAGTTATCGGTGGACATTTTCAACAATTTCTATAAATTTGTCTCTGGACGATTTGACTATGGTACGAATTGTAGCGCTAACGAATTGTCCGGCTCCAAATGTCCTGGGATTGTTGGTATTCCCTGCACTTGATGCAAATGCCTGTTAGCCAATCGGGCAAAGTAGACACATGGAAAATTTATCTTTGTGTTATTCACACTGAATATGACGACGGCCCGAATACATATCATTTATTTATCTCTCAGACTTAATTGCGTCAATTAAGCTGGTGTGCAACAAGCCTCCAGTTTTTGTAATACCCCAGTTTTGATTATAAAAAAAAAAAGATAGCAAGCTCATGTTTAAGCTAAATTTGCTCTCTATAAACAAGAAGTTCAGAAGGTATACAAGCGAAAAGTAACTAAACTGTGGATACTTACGAGAAGAAGTCGGAGACGGCCTATCACTTGTCGACAAAGAAGTTCTTCTAGAATGTATACAGTTTTGATTATACCAGTTAGTTTATTGAAGAATACCGCTACTAGGTTAAATAGGATTTCTTATCGAAAAGTGCTGCTGAGGTATCTGAGAGACACTCTTCAAACAAAAATTGTGGATATAAAGACGTGGCTATTCTTAGAAGATTCGTGCGAGGATGACCAGTTATTTTCTGTTTGCATATGCAATCTTCAACAAGTTTTTTATGTCACTCTGTAAATTTGCTTAAGATGAGGCGGCTGTTTGTTGAATCGACGGCAGAATTCACGTTGCATTGGAACAATGGAGTCACCCTTCGCAAATTGCACATTACGAAATGACTTCTCCTATACACGCATAATAAATTGAGACCCTTTCTACACGGAGTCTATACCTATAAAAAAACTTTGAATTCCTCTATCTTGTGATGTGTGAAATGTGTTTCTGTCTTTTACAGATTGTTTGAAGCATATATATGAAATTTTGAATAACTTTGATATATAAATAATTAAATTTCATATGATTAGTACTTGTTGGGGGCTTCGTCAGTGTCTGTTCTGCTTTGTCTGCTTTCCACCTTTCCTTGAATTTGATACTGGACGTGACTGATGCGCCTGTCTTCTCTCCACAAGGCATTTCCCAGCTCCACCAATTCCTCATTCGTCACGTCGCATTCTGTGAAGAGCAAACCATTTAGAGTTACGAGTTTGGATAAATTGATCAAACATAAGAATTAAACAAAGTCTACTGTTCAAAACCAAATTGACAAAAACGAAATCAAGAATATCTAAAGCACTACTCAAAATAAGTAACTCAGGGGAAGACGCAGGTGTGGTAATATTTCTTTTATAATTGATTAAATTCACTTCCTATAGTGGTATTCTATTGCAAGGCTAGTGCCGGAAGCTTTCATTTGTATAGTGATTTTAATCGATGCTAGTATATTAAAAAATAAATGATTTGGACCTGGTGAGTACATGCGTTATAATATGTATCACATACAACTTAATACAACTGTTACTTACGAAGTCATGCCAACTATTTTTTGCAGGTAAATGTGTTGTTATTTAGTAAAAATGCTCATACTTCATCAAATATTTAATATTTTTATATTCTAATACGATAAATAATCTTATAAGTCTCTTCCCTCCGTCATTCTTCCGTTATTGTATCAGAAGTAATGAAGAACTCAGGGCAGCAAGTAAATTCCCAATACACATCAAATCTCTCTCTTTTATAAGACGAAGCTGAAGAATTCACTCCTTTCAAACTCCTGATAAGTTACTAATTCAAATGAAACAACTGTATATTTATCCTATACAACCAATTGTGGATACTTCGACAAATTCACACAAATTGGAAATCTGAATAGAACCTCTTCAACATTTCCCTTCTCATCTCTCTTACACAAAAGTAAAGAAAGACAAGTCAGAAGTAAAACGAAAGAAAAAAATTCTAACACTCGCTCTCCCTATAAGAGACGCTCAAAAAATATCTCGTTTCCTAAAACGTCGTCCGCTCAAAATCTTGTTTCCTACGAGACTTCTTCGCAGTTTCGGATTGCAAATTAATGAACATTGTGTTAAACAAATACACATACACATACACATACAAACATTTTATAATACATGTATACATATGAAAATACACAATGTACTTTATCAATAACGTCTTCTGTTACATGGCTTATTCAGGAAGTATTGTAGACAAAGGAGAAGAGTAAAAATTTAAAAAAAAAGATTCATCTACCGTAATACTGTTGAGATGGAAAGTACTAGATCATCCCTCCTACTCGCCCAATCTGTGACCATGCGATTTCGATTTGATACCGAAATTGAAAGCTCCACTGCCTGGGAGACGCTTTCGTGAACGAGACGACATCGCCAACGCGAGATTACCAGATTGGACAATGGAACAGCTGATGGTTTCGTCGCCTTCCTCAAACATTCGGCACATCTTTTTCGAGCGCTTGTTCGCGCAGACCAACTGGAATCGTATCAAGCAGCACTACGGGTTAACGAATTTTTACTATCAATCCATGCGTTGCTTGTTTGATGTTTCTTCTGGTGAACCATATAAGTTGGACCTTGCCATTCCGATAATTTCCATCATTCGGGAACTTTGGCAAGCACGCCTAGAAAGATCATACGAGTCTGATCCTCCAGCTGGGGATAGCTGACCACATCAGTTAGCGTTTCTACAAACCTAGCTGAAAATGCGTGCGAGTACGCGCGCGATATTGATTAGGATTATTAATAAGTGAATTTGAAATTTATTTCTAAGATTTACCATATTTGCTGACGTCGTTCTTTTGCTTTATCTCTCCATATTATATCGTGCCCGCCAGTTGTCTTACCTCGTATGGTTGCCGTTCTCCTCTCCGATGGTGACATCGCCATCATCGCCTCCAGCCATAGAAGAAACCAATGTGGACTGAACATTTTAATTTCATTTACTTATTATTGCATTTCAAGCTCATCATTTTCGTTTACATTCCAATCGATTAAACATCGTGCTGATAAAAACTCTCACATCTCCTTCCTTTCTCTCTGCTTACGTTAATATCACTCTGTGAACTAAAATAATTATGTGACAAAGGTCCTTTCTTGAGTCGCTATATTCTCAGAAGCAGAGAAGACTCCAAAGTAAGTTGAGTGGCTGTCAACTCCGAGCAATTAGGGCCAAATAACAAGCATCTGGGACTGTTTCGACTTATCAAACTGTATTGCAGAGAATGGAGACAACCTGATGTTGGAGACATGCAAGATATCTGCAGTTTTAAACTGCCCTAATTGCTATTCACCTTAAAGAGTCTTCTAAAGGATGGTCAAGCTTTACTATTCTATTAAAAGCCAATCTATTGTTGATGTTATGCCAAGCTTCTTTATAATAGCCTTAAAGATTGTTTCATACATTTATGTATTCTTTGAGAAATTCTTGATATTGTATTCGTCAATTGAATTTTGGACACTACCGCGCAATGATAAACTTATAAGTGATGTTAAATAGATAGATTCCTAAATTAAAGTGTTTTGGAAGCTACTCCATTCTTCGTGAGCTTCAGCAAATAGATAATTGAAATATTTAAGAAATTCTTAAATACTTAAGAAAGAATAATCGCTTTTACTATTGAGAAAGCTCGGGTGATGACACCGAAATGAAAGGTCAAAACGCTATCAGTAATGAATTAGATCAGCAAAATTCGTCAACGTCAAATTATCGTGGTATGATCGATGAAATCGACATGATAGTTCATGAGCAGAAGGCATTCGAAATGCAGGAGATACTGCTCCATAAAACAAAATAAAAATATTTTCAAGACTATCAAATAACAATTTTATTTTGACTTAGTAGAATTCAGTAGTCACTTACAACTACACTTACAATTTAATGAAATTAAACATTGGTTCATTAATAGAAACTGATAAATTAAAAACAACTGATTTATTTTTAAAAAAAATATATTAAAATATACTTTCACTGATTCTGATTATCTTGAGATTAACTTTCACTTCCGAGATATTTACATGCTATAAAATATATTAAATGCATATTATTTGTTGCCGAAACATTTTCGAAAAAATTACATTTATCGAATTCCTTCAATAACTACAATATTTATTTATTTTAATATATTTTATTATGAAAGCTTGTAACCTAATTTAAATTTTTTTCCGATCTCAGTGCACATTAAAAAATTCTATTCTATATTTCAAGTATATTAAAACTTTCCAAATTGAAGAAATTATGAAGTAAAAACAAATATAAGAGTAAGTGTTCTTTTATGGTCATTTGCTAACAAGGAGTAAAAGTTTAAAATTTAAAAAGCTTACTTGTCCTGAATCTTTATTGGGATTTCACTATGATTCTTGCACCATGTAAAGATATTTTTTTTACCTGAACAAGTGAATAAAGTTGCAAAGGAAGCAATCAGGCTTATCCACTGGAGGAGCATCATCGCCGAGTGAGAGAAGTCAGAAAGAACTGCAAATGTAGTTCTTTAGAACTAAACCATCAATAAGAAAAGAAATATGTCAGTAAAGTTTATAAAGAGACTTAAACTGTTTTGCTGATGTCATAAATTTTCTTAGATATAAAGGGAAAAAAAAACAAAAAGCAGGAAAGGGATTACTGCTGATAGGACAGAATAAAATTGCTCATAAAAGTGATCAATAAGCGTTGCTCTTCGGTATTTGCTATCTGGTCTCCAAACACAAAATTCGAATTTCTTTAAAGGTTTTTAGGAAAAACTCAAAAAGTCATACGTCACTGAAGAATCTGCGTTGACATAAACTTAAAGAGAATCATCTGCGTTGACATAAACTTAAAGAGAATCATTTTCTTATTCTAGTTAACGTTCTATTCGATGGGATTGAGCTTGGAGTTGTTAATCCTTTACGGTACTCATTAATTTGTTTCTATTGTTAAATTTAATTTAATGGATTAAACATTTTTAATGAATAATTAATTTATTATCTTTATTTATTGCTAGCAGAGGCACCCAGCCTTGTCACGGATAATTACAATTGTAGGTAAATAGAACATCCTCAAGAAGTTAAATAATAACTTATTGTTAACTCAGATGACATCAAAGCCTGGTTCACGAAACGTCGAAACGAAATAGTGAACTTATTTCCTGAGCTTCGGTTTAATTATTCTTTTCCACTTGAATTATTTGGAATGTTTCCTTTTTCAATGGAAGCCTACATTATATAAGGAGTAGGAGGAATTGCGTATTGGAGCCTCGGATTGTATTCCATATTTATATCTTATTGTAGTTATTTTATTTGTTTGCATATTGTCTAGATTTATTTTGTTTTGCATTTTTTTTCATAGTTGGGCTGTGTTATCTAATAAGAAGCAAGAATGATTTTACCGCCAAAGTGGATAAAGGGAGCACATTATCGTGTTACAGTCTTTGTATCCATCAATTATTTATGTTTATTACTTCTGTCAAATTTTATAGCAACGTGTAGAATGTAATAACGTATAAATAAAGCATCAGAATAAGAGATTCGTTGTTTTTAAATAACTTTTTCTGTATCCAATAAAGAATTTCCACTGCCTTATTAAACATTTTCTTTTATATTTTTGAGTACCGACTCTTTACACACGCGACAGGGTTTAACATTGCCTCTTATCCCGTTCTTTTTACTCAAGAACGGTTCCCAAAAAGTGCTTCGCGAAGATATCGGAAGTTTATTGTTTATATAGGTGTTCGGTTAAAAGTTAATGCTTCACCACTATTTTCTTTCTAAAAAAGTGGTCCGGGACTGAATAAGTTTGGAGACCGCTGCTATAGCTAAGTTCCCAAACAGGATGAATATCACGTAGTGTCCAAACAGCCACTCTATAATAGTAAGAATTTCATTAAGGTGCTTCATGTTCCTTCTCCTATTCACTCAAGCGAGGAGTCAAAATCATTGATTTCTTTTCTGGTAACGGCAGTTGATCGGTCTGCACAATTCGTAGTGTGATTTTTATTGGAATGAGCGGCAATATTCGGAAATTCATAAACACTTCAATGGATTTTTGGCGAATGAAGCTTCTGGATAATGGTGAAGAAGATGAAGAGGCCGAAATTAAGCGTAGAATTTTCCAAGATATATTACTATTTGTACCACGAATGGGTCTCATTGAGATCCTTTTGAAGCAGACAAATTGCAGGCGTAACATCATTATGAGGCCTCTTTTGAGGCTCTAGACATTTCTTCTTTTAAAAAAATGTGGGCCCAGCTTGCGCCTTATGGTAAATTTAGAATAGTAGATGTAGTCGCGCCAAGGTGGAGAGCTTGTAGATTGGTCCTTGAAAGCTTTGAGACCAGGCGCCAGTTTCCTTTCTTCAGAAATACTCGCGTAGATACTACAAGGTTAACTTGATCCAATACAGCCCCCGTCTCTTCCGGGATAAAGACCTTATCCATTGGAAAGGCATTGTCCTCAATAATTCCATTGAATTTAGCAGTGAATGCGTGAACCGCTTCAATTTCGGCATTAGAAGTTTCCCCCATAATTTTTATACGGTGTAGCGAGCGCTACTTGCACCTCCTTTGCTATCAGCGAATGTTTCACTTCTTCATTCTATTTGTTCAATTCTTTTTTGTCAGTAATAAACCATTAGCCTTTGTTCGGCGAAGAGGATATTTTTTTAAATTTAACTCATTTAATAACTGCTCTATTTATCTATATTAAAATATTTAGTGTAACTCGTGATTGATCAACGCAGTTAGTCGAAAGTTTTATGTTGTCCGCTTTTGCCATAATTATTAAAACAGTAACTAGTGATACACTAAGGGAAAGGCAAATAGCACGTATTTCTCTAGCTTTCATTTTTCTGATCACTAACATTCTGCTTTCTGAAGTTATTGACTTCTTTGTTCTTTTCACTGCGACCTATATATCTGGCTATGGTCAAACAATCACCAACATGTTTAAAAAAAAAGTAAACCACACGCACTGGAAGAGAGCTAGACCCGTACTGAATGCAGAATGGAAGCTTAAGTTGTCACATAGTCCAAAAATTCAAAGAGTGATACCGGCCATTCGTCAAGAGTCGCATAAGTGAATCGTTGTAAAATTAATTGTCCCAAAATGAGAATCTCTCCTGTGCTGTATTCTTAAATCTTGATATGATTGGAATTGATGTTAAAATCATAAATAATGAAGTTTGCTTAAAGCAAAAGAGTTTCTTTTAATTGGAAACTTGATCCCAACAACTTTAAAATAATCTTTGCTAGTGAAATTATCTTACACATAGTCAAAGTACCATTCTAACCCTCATCTCAAATTTTGTTTTCACGCAAATGAAAATATAAGATGCGATAAACGGAAAGTTTTTTTTTTAGTTTTTTTTAGCCATTTTATTACTTAGATGCTATATTGAATATCGTAACATCGTATCTTCACTTTGAATTAGAATGGTGATAGAAGTTAATCTACATATGTGTAAATATTACCTTCATATTCCTTTCAACCAGGAGGAAGTACTCGTATCAAGATTCCACAGCTGGAACGAATTTGAAAATGTCAAGTTTAAAAAAGTTTCTTTTAAAAACGTGGAACTTTGAATACAACGAAAGAAATATGACTTCCTTGGAAGCGATAAAAAATAAACCATTTTTTTTTCATATTTTCTTAAACAACATACATGCATACAAATTAAAGAATTAAAAGTATATCCATTCGTAAAATATAATAAAAATAGTTGATTACGGTCTTAAAATGAATCTCAATCAGATATTAAATTATGCAACAGGGTAAAAAAAACTTACCAAATAGAGATCTGGTAAACCCATCGTTGATATTTCCTAAAATCAAAGGAAATACAACTGAGATAACCATTTCGCCGTATATAGGTCAGCTGTTACAGGAAACTAAAAAAGGGAAAAAAAATCTTAAAACGCTGATAGATGTATGAATAAAAAATTGTTTCTCTCAATCATTCAAAAAAACCTCTGTGATTTAAAAAATTACGTTTAATTTGTACTGTTGTTTTCCAATTCTCGGCAGCACAGTAAATGAAAATAAATATTTATAATAATTCAAAAATGTCAGGCATATATAAAAGAAATATCAAATTTAATTAAATTGAATATTTTTAATTTATTTTAATTTTAATATTTATTGTCGGGAAGTAAAATATGAGACGGATTCTACCAAGTACATGTGCGGATGTAGTTTTTTTTTTTTTTTCATAGTGTCTGCGATAGCCCCATTGGTAGAGGCGTCGGCCATGATAGTCGAGGTTCGAGCCCAGGTCGCAGAATTTTTCCTTCCATTTTTCAATCGAAAAATTGTTACCTGTGTTTGGAGACTATCTCCAGTTTATAATTATTATTATTATTAATGGCTCAACATTTAAAGGCTCCCTTATTGTGCTGCTGTGCACTCTATCTAGTAGGACAACACTTGCCTTAACTCTCAGGAATCTGATTTCGGTTTTTTGCACCCGCTATCGGTCATTACCCAGGACTCATGACCATAGGTGAGAATGGGGACAAAGCAAGATTTGAAAACAGGCTTGGCTTTGTTTCCCAGCTCACGTTTCATTACCACGGATCGCTTGTGAATGCAGCCCCGAGACGCTTTAACTTTTCCATCTATCTCAATGGACCTCTTAGTCACATGGATTTTCATCCCAGCCTCTTCATACTTGGCTGCAAACCGATCTAGTGCATGCTGAAGATTGGTGCGAGAAGACCCAAGGAGGACAAGGTCGTCAGCAAAGAGCAGTCTCCACACAAACACGCTCTTCGCCTCCGCTGCCCCTGTCTATCCAGTCCATAAAGATAATGAATAAGATGGTCGACAGTAAGCACCCTTGGTGGAGTCCAACGCCCACGGTAAACGGTCTTGAATTAATGCCATTTATGCGGACGCACATTTCAGAGCTTTCGTACAGAGACATGATAACAACCAGTCGTACTCTTGCAACACTCGCCAGGGCTTCCCCCGAGGAACTCTGTTCAAAATTAAATAATAAATACAAAAGCAAGAATTTATCAAAATCATATTCTATACATAGATGAGATCTTAGAGCCTATGTAAGACTTTCCAAATGAGCTTTCAACCCCCACTTATTTTTACAGACGATAATGGTCATATATAAAAGATTGGAATGAAGGGTCCGTGATAAAGCAATACAATCTTATTTATTATGACAGACGCGTTTCGATAATTTCGTCATCTACAGCGTTAAATTACAAATGAAGCGCCTTCAAAAATCGAACTACATTCTGCAATCAATAATTAAAATACAACAATTTATTGAAATATAAACAATGAACAGCATTGTTAAGTAAATAATATTGTAAGATATTTAAGCTATTGTTGGACGTTTAAATGATGTCTTGGATGATGTTTAAAATATCATTTACATCAAACTGGACTTGATTTTTATGATTTTGTCCAGGCTGTGCTTTTTGAATTTATAAATGTCCACGTTTTCCACGTGGAAAACTAAAATTATATAGCGCAGTACTGTCAGAAAAGTTCGGAAATTAATACTGCAAGCGTACCTTTTATTTCTCAATAGAATGAACCGGTAAATAAGATGAATCAAAAAGGTCTGCGACTTGGCAAGAGATTTGAGCCACGGTTCATATACTCATCCCTCGATATATTGGAAAACACAAAACAAACTGCAGGAAGATGTACAAAACAGTATTTAGCAGGTGACCGATAGAAGTTTGTCGTCACCCTAAACGAAACCTAGGTTTATTTGAGGATAGCAACAAAGAGCGAGCCATATTCCAATATGGTTCCCCCAGTGCAACAAGGGAAACTTTTAAAAAGGGGTTATGGTTGCTATTGGATTTTCGTACAAGGTCACGCAAGATCAAGATCTAACACAAAATCTCCGGAAAGGCAAAAATTAACGCAACTTACTACTACAAACACCAAGACAATATTCTGACAGTTATGCGAGATGAGCTTATTCTGTATGTCGCGTTGCCAGGGGGCCCCAGGGGCCAGTCTTGATACCCTTGCGGGAGGGGGGGGGGGCAATGGCAATATAAAATTTGAGGAGAAATGAATATCATGCCTCAGACGTCATTTACCCTGGCTACGTCACGGGACCAATATTAGTATTATAACGAAAGTATGGCTTCACCAGGATAAAATATCTAACCATACCGCTAAATTAGGGGACCTCTGCCAAAGTCCTCTGCAAAATGTCATTTGACGAAACGACGTCTGGGAAATGTTCTTCGACGGATCATCCGAAACTGTCACTTTAGTAAATGAAAACTGGAGTTAATGCCCCAAGCATAAGGTAATGGGTGGTATTAGAAAAAAATGGAAGGAAGCTTCCGCGACCTGGATTCAACCAGGAATCACGAGTATTACGATCACCTCTACCAATTGGGTTACAAGCGTGAAACTCGTGATTCTTGGTTCGAATCTAGGGCGCGAAACATTTCCTTCGCTATAACGAAGCTTCATAATTCAAAGAGAATAAGTCGACTGGTACGCCGAGACGCTGTTTGCCAAGCGCGACAAATTAGATGAGGCCTCGCTCCTGGCTGGTCTCGTCCAGGAAGAATTCGGTGAGTAAGTGAAGCTTGTGTCCTTCATACTTAACATAAGCATCTATTCCTCTTATTGCTGCTGTGCTCGGAGGATGGTGGGGGGGAGTGGTTCCTCAACCACAGGCGGGGTGGTCTCGTCGGTACTTGTATATCACCGATGGAAGAGAGGGATGTGTCCACATATTTTAAAGTACAAGAGTTCATGCGATAAAAAGTCCGGGTCGAGAATTTATGGTTATTGTTAAATTTTATATGAGGATGATATAAAATATTAATAGAAGCAAAATCTTTACCTTGTTCGCCATCAACAGTCTTTGTATGTTGTCCGCTAACATTCGTGGCTCTCCTTTCGTCGGGGCGGGGCGGGCAACCTTCCCGGCTGAATAATTGAATGCGGCTGCTTCTCTTTAATCACTTGCGTCCGGGTATACTTAACACGACGTGGATTATTGGCTGAAAAACGAAACGCTTTACTGGGTTGGATGCTCGAGGACGGCGTTTGGTTCTACAATGCTCTCGTTGCGTGGGAGCGGCCATTCCTTTCCTCTGCTTTAAAACGATCCTCATTTGTGGCTCCTTCCTAGATTTCTCCTTCGCTTCGTTTCCATTGCCTGCATTCCTATCGGCGTGGAGATTCTTCGTTCTCTCTTCTCTTCCCGCTCGCTAGACGAACGCTTTTCTCCTATTTCTTCATGACTGGGAGGTGCTCTCCCTCTATCACTTTCGCTCCTCGCCTTTTACATGCTTCGCTGGATTCTGGGCTGATTATGCAAAACTTCCTCTCCAATCGACGCCGAGCATAGCTTCCTGTACTCCGGCTGGGACGATTTCGCCTTGAAGGGGAGCCGTGAATCGAGCGTTGATGTATCGGAGATTCCTGGCTCAATGCCAAGCCACCAGAGATTTCTTTCGCTCTTCTCTCGATTTTGATGGTCTGACAATAAGCCTACTGCCGAGTGTGAGGGACAGTTCATACCGAAGGGCATGGTTCACGCCAAGTTTCGGTGGGGGTCTGAGCCAAGTTATGGTGAAATGCTACTATGGTATAGCAAATCGGTTGGCCGTTCAGCATACATCGCATTCTTTACGAAAAACTCCGGAAGTGTCAGATCAATTGAATTTTATGGCCACGGAATGGGACTATCACGGCCATATTAGGTGTCGTTGAAGAAGTGGCGAACCTCAAGAGCAATATTCAGCGGGGCTCCTTCCGGTTAGAAAATGATTCCGTCAGTGGCATATCCATGGAGTAATACTCCATAACATCATCCTTCAGTTGTGATATAAGAAGATTCTGAATCAGGTCTAGGCAAATGTTATACACGAATGGTCGACTCCACGCGGAAGAACGTCCGTATACTTTGTTATACACAAACGCTGTGCTAAACATTGACACGTAGACTCCTCTTCCCAACTCGTAAGAAGCGAATGATCTTAATAGCATTTTAACGCATCTCATTACAGATACTGGCTGATAATTGTCGTGAACTAACGCTGCGGTAGTCATGTAGAGTTTAAGGAATTGAGAAGATAACGGTTCCTGTGTTTTGTGTATTTTTAGCAATCTTGCCCATAAATTCGGGTAAATTAAAGTTCAGCTGTCCTCTATAAAAGCCTCCATCTCAGTAAATTGATGGTAGAATGATTTTGATAATCGCCTCATTCTTTATGAATGAATATACTTATTTACATGTAAAACTAGCGGTCATCGTTAAGAGCAGTCCTGATGTCATTCGTTGGTGAATTATTTATCCTACATAATGAGTATTAAAAGGTATTTAATAGAGCCAAAAGTTAACATGTGATGTTAAAAAAAACGGCTCATTACCACGTTTCATGCAGCTTACAATAAATACGATTATAAGTACAGAACGAAAACGTCTTGAAGCATGAAAAAAAATACTCGTACCCCGGGTGAGGACCGAACTCACGACCTTGCGATTATGAGACTCACACTCTACCTACTGAGCCACAGAGGCATCTTCGAGGGTAAATTTCTGTTTATAAATACTGTACATGGATGGGTCTGAAGATGAGCTAAGTTTTGGCTTGAGACATTTTTATTATGCTTATTTGCTTTTGTCATGTGGAAAAGGACACATAATATCGAAATTCATACTGTTCACAGAAAATGATACAAAACATACAAACATTTGCCTTTGTAAAAAATAGTACGAGATCTTTATAAGAAACGCATTTCCCCAAGATCATTAATACACCAGTGAGAATGCGCGAACTTTCATTATTGAAATCCATTACCAAGGCAAAGAAGTAGAACATAGAAGTGTGGAAAATAAACCTTCTTCACTGCCTACTTTAGAGCTTAACAGGAGTGGAAAATTCCGCAAGCAGTTTTCCAGAATTTAGCAGAAAGCATGACAGGAAGGACACTGCAGTCATCTAAATATACAGGGTGTAAATGCAGGGCCGTAGCCAGGACGTTATCTTGGGGGGGGGGGGGGATTTTCAAAAATTCCGGACTTTTTTTCAAAAATTCCACTGAGTCGGACCTTTTTCCATATTTGGGAGGCGGACTTTTTTCCGTATTTGGGAGGCGTACCTTTTTCCATAATGGGTTGGTCGTCGACCCCCCCCCCCTGGCTATGGGCCTGAAATGGGCGACGTTTCACAAATTTAAGGATATGTAGAGGATGATGTGGTGAACATCTTTTATTAATAAACCCATAGTCCCAAACGAAAAGCGATGGAGCCACAGCATATTTGTAATAATAAGCAGATCTGAATTGGGACAGTCCAGTAACAGTTCTGTACGTAATTGGGTATGAAAGTTCTCGCTGTTTCCTGCCTCACAGTAAAGTCCATTCCTGAACTCATACAGCACAAAACATAGAGCGCAAAAAAACCTTCACCCCTACGGAATGTTCCAAACTAACAACGGGAATTTCGTACCAACCTGATATGCAAGATTATGTGATTGGAGAATGTGCTGTGCATTCGGACGGTACCATTGAAAATAGCCTGCGAGCTGACAGTCTGCATAAGGCCTACAAGATGCAATGACAGGGGACATCGTAGTAAACGTGCCTAGTTCAATGCTTGACAAACCAGGATATCAAACAAGCTGTGGCTCCGTCGCTTTTCGTTTGAGACTATGGGTTTATTAATAAAAAATGTTCACCACATCATCCTCTACATATCCTTAAATTTGTGAAACGTCGTCCATTTACACCCTGCATGAGCAACTATGTGCGCGGACCAACAATGTATATCTCATGTAAGGCAAAGTTTCTGCAACAATAGGCCTTAATAAAAAAATTACTTGCGTTAAATTAAAATCAAATTTACAGATTCGACTGTTCTGGTACCTGTCGTATGACGAGCTTTAATGCTAACAAAAGCAAATGACGCGACAAAAGAAAAAATTTTAAAATCTCCTTTCTTTTTAACAAAATAACACCAATTATCTACTTCAATTCTACGTGTGGGAGATTCGAAAAATAGCTCGATAATTATTTGATGCGTGTAATAACAATGAGTAAACAATGTGTTTAACGATTCCTAATGAATAGGGTAATAGCGCCGACGAAGCGAAAATTTCAGACAATCTCGGAAGTCGAAGAAGCCTATGGGAATATTACGGTGTATGGAAGTCGACAGCATCGATTGCTATGCTATGTTCGTGCTCCAAAATCATTTGATAATCTTCAAAGAGTTGTTGGTGTATTGCAAGATACTTTCCAGGAGGCTTCAAAAGCTCTAAGGCTGCTAAAGGACGAAGAAGAATGGCATCGTTGCATGCGATGGTAAATTGATTTCCAGATTTGACAACTCAGACATCTATTTGCAGTCATTCTGGCATAATGTAAATCCCCAGGAACCTAAGCGAATGTGGAAGAGTTGTGCAGGCGCGTTGTCAGAAGACCATCAGTATCAATTCAGCTCAGAAGCAACCAATCTTCGAGTGCTGAATCTCACATTAACAGAACAATATCTGACGTACAATGAACGCCGACTCAAGGATTATCCAGGGATGCCTCGATTACATCAGTTCGCTGACCAATGTTGAAGCGTTGCAGGATTCAAATCCACTGGTATCGCTGCAGACTGCATACCTTCGGGCAAGATTCCAAGAGTTGGTGGATCAAATATCGCTCTTAAATGAATTAACAGCCGATTGTGTACATTCACATATTAAATGCGGTATACAATGAGACGCCAGAAAGGAGACTCTATTCTTGGACGGTCCTGGCGAATCCGGTAAATCATTTTTGCTGGAAAAAGTGCTGGCGACTGTTCGGTTGAAGGCAAAATTGCCCTGGTAACGGCAACGAGTGGAATTGCAGCACTTCAATTAATGGTCGGGCGAATTCAATTCAGTGTTCAAGCTAGACCTGGATTTAAATGTAACTTTAATCTGTAATACTTCCATTCAATCGCAACATGCAGAATTGCTATGCAAAGGCAGATCCTGGACATGCGAGTTACTAAATATATTTCTTTTTTTACAATCTATGCGTGTTTAACGTTGCTTATTACCTCTGCTCGGGCACAACACCTTTGCAATAAAAAAAAACTTACCTACATTTTTGCAATGCTACTTTGGCGCGTTCGTTACCTGGAGTGTTCGACAACCTTGATATCGTGGGTTCGAATCCTTCAGAATACACTTTTTAAACAGAAACAACTTTGTTTGCCGTCTTCGTTTTGCGTTGATAAGCTCGGCGAAGACGGGAAGATACGATTTTTATTATATACGTCCGTCTTCGCCGAGCCTAAACATTTACGTGACGAATTTGAAATCGTCAGCATAAAAAACTGGTGTATGTAATACGTTTTGTATGAGTATTGTTCTTCGACTGCAGAGAAATATGCCGCCCTCGCATTCCGTACGGAAACATAAGCACATAGTGCAGAGGATCATACCATGGGTGATTTTCTAAAATCCGATGAACTCTACTTTCTGTGCGCTGGTGCAAAATAATATCATCATATGCACTAACTCCCTGCCAGGTAAAAAACCACAGCAACGTCCGAAGTTGTCGGTACATTGTAGGGTCGACGGTCATTTGATTGAGCGTTTTGGGTATTAAACAATACAACAGCCAATTCCGAAAAATCAGGTGCAATACAAGCTACAATGCTCACCGGGGATAACGCAGGCAATTCGTTTTAATACCAAGAATATCGTTACAGGCGACTGATCATTTTGTAGACTTCAAACGTCGACAATTTCCCATTCGCCCAGCTTATGCAATGGCAATTAACAAGTCCCAGGATCAAACCTTAAACAACATTGGTATATACCAAGAGTAGATAGATACTGATACCCCGCCTTCGGTTTGTCTTGAAAAGCTCGGCGAAGACGAGCATCTCAGCTAGTTAAAGCAAAACATGGCACCCACAATGTATTAATTTAATACAAATTCTAAACCTCTAAACCAAGCATGTGTCAGAATACTTTTTTCCTTATAGTGTATATCTTTGTCTTCATCGATAAAATGGAGTTGAATTATTGCCGAGGTGGTCCCATCCTCTTTCCAGGAAATAAGATAATTATTCCTTGTAGATAGATAAAAATAAAATTGGACACAGAGTGATAAGATCCTGAAATTTTAATAGTTCTTAGATAGATAGGTAGATAAATAGATAATCAATACCAGAGAGTGGATCTCATACTCCTCCCTGCCTCGTGAAGTTTGGGCAAACTGGGTGCGCTAGGAAGACTAGAGTTGAGAACAATACTTAGAATGTTTTTCTTTGGAATCAGTAGAGGACGATCTCCGATTGTATTTTGAACTTTCATGATAAACTGAGGGTAAAGGGTTTTCTGGAATCTATATAAGGGCCATAATTGATCAGAGATTCTACCCTGCTGAAATGGCATCAGAAATTATTACAAAAAAATCTCAATGCAGCCCCGTTGAGAATGAAAGCATGGCCTTCGAAATGCGTATCCTGCGTTTCATTTCGGAGGATTTATTTATTTTTTTCTTTTTTTGTGTTAGAGGTTTCTCTTTCCATAGATCATTATTATTTCAAAGCATTCAGTTTATCTACACAGTGCTGTAGCTTTATTTTTTTAAAACCTATATTAAAAAATTATACAGGCTGAATCAGAGTGCTTTTTTTTCGGAAGTTCGACGTCCTAGAGCTTTGGGGGGGGGGGGGTGAGTGGATAAGAAAAAACTTTTTATAGGAAACGTTTTTGTTTTTTTTCAATCGACTTCCTTCAGGAAATAAAAATAAAACCGTTTTCAGATCACGCGTTTGCAAATTGCCCTGTTGACGTTTCTTTAAAATATTTTTACGTCACGTGTTTATCTTTGTTGAACTGTTAACGATTCCTGCACAGATTACGTTTATCTGTGGATTCCTGTGCATTGTTTGTTGCTATTGTGACAGGTTAACACTGAAAATGCCTTTTTCCAACGAAGAAGCATTTGACATGTCGATAGTGTTAGCAGAATGTCAACAAAACTGTCGTGCTGCGGAGAGGTTGTACGCTGCAAGATATCCTAAATGTATACATCATTTCAGAATGGTTTTTCAGCGGATTACGGTTCGTGTGAGAGACATTGGTTAGGTGTAGCCCAGTCACAACACGGATGCTGTGATCAGGAAACGGATGGGAGATGACAGAGCTGCTGATGTTCTGACCACCGTCTCCATGAGACAGTTCTCTCGTAAGTCAGAAATAATTCACATGACTGTGTGGCAGATACTCAACAGCAAGGGCTTCCACCCCTCCACATTCATCTACCAGGCTAGGAGAGTGTGATTATCAGAGGATAATGGATTTTTTTTTTAAACTAGCCACAAAATTTCCATTTATCGGTATTGTGGACGGACGAAATCACATTTAAAAGCAACGGGGATATGAACATCTATAATGTGCATTATTGGGCCCAGGAAAATCCTCACTGCCTCCGTGAGATAGACGACCAACATGTGTGGAGTGTGACTACATAGTATGACACCATCGGGGACCACATTATTTCTTGCAGGATAATCTGAACGGGATAGTTTATGTCAGTTTTCTGGAAAACGTGCTGTCTGAACTTCTTGAATATCTGATCTTAGTAAAGAGGGCTGGCATATGATTTCAGCAGGATGGCTTTCTCGCACATTAGATTGCAAATTCCCCTTTCAATGAATTGGTAGGGCTGGAACCAAAGCATAGCCCCTATGTCTCCAGGCTCATTCCTCTAAAGAAATTGTGTACCAAGAATAGCCAATAACAAGGGAGGATAAGCAGGACCGAATAAGGAGGACCTGCACAAGATATCGCAGGAAGAGGTCCTCTCGGTCTGTAATGACGTGAGGAGGAGACTGCGCAAATGCCAGCAGCAAAATGAACGGAAGTTTGAACATTAATGTGATGAAATCTGCATCTGCTCTGAAAGTGTTTTTTATTGTTCATTTCGTGAAGGAAGCCGTTCGGGAAAAGAAAATTTCCTACAAAAGTTGTTTTTCTTTTTCCAAGACTTATCCAACGACACTCTAATCGACTCATGTTCCCGTCTAAAGTATTTGGAGCAGACCCCGGGTGCGTCCACTTCCAGTCGTTTCCAAAAAATGGATAGCCACCATTAAATTATTCACGTAGTCTTTAGTCATGTCAATTTTTTTCTCAGAGACGTCGAACTTCTGAGAAAAAATCCTGGCATGGGTAGTCTGATACACCCTGAACACATTTATTCAAATTTATTAGTGTCAGTTCGTGCTAATGATAAAATTTTAAAGTTGACCTAGAATATAAAGAAAGTGAAAATATCCCCTTTACTCCTATATTCTTTGAGAAAGTGCTCGGATGATGACGCTTGAGTACATGCAATCTCGCATTCGATTGGTATGAATTATTCTGCACTGCAGTGTAAGATTTCGAAGATCTTTCACACAATTTATTCCACAATGACCACAGTTTATTCTACGGTCAATTAATAAGAAATGAGGAAAAATTAAATAGGAATTTTCTTTTAACAAGAAGCACAAGCAATTAAATGAGATACACACCAAACTATCGTTTTTGCGTATTTTACCATTAAATAATTAAGCGATGATTTCAATAATACTGATTCATTATTTGGAGAACCTTTTCATAAACCGCGTGGTCACTTTTTCCACCTTCCCTCCCCCTCCTCTCCATCTTTGTTCATTGGTTGTCATGTTTAATTACCCCTTCTCCTCCTCCTCCCCCCCCAAAAAAAAAATAATTACGGGGTCATAGAAATTAGGTACCTCTCTCCTAACGAAGGTATTAAAATGTAGAGTTTTGATTCATTTTAAAATTAATTTGACCACATTACTTGATTCCCCTCTCTCCCTTTTGTAATCATAAGTGATCAAATCCTGAGCCCCCCCCCCCGCCGCGGACGGCGGGGGTAGGCAGGGTGTGGGGGGGTGTTCCCTACTACGGAACAATTCTCTATCAAAAATGTCATATTTATTATTAGCCACTTTGTTCTCTATCAAATCACTCGCAAGCAGAACTGGCCAAGAGAGCCGAGTTATTAAAAAGATATTTATCTGGATGCGTGTGCAATTCATTCAGATTCACATTTTCATATACGTAATGAAATGAGTGCTACCATAAAAAATAAACAAATAAATAAAATAGAGGAATGCAAGCCTCTATAAAAAAAACAGTGTTGTCATTCTATTCTTAGACAACAGGAAGAACGGGGAAGCGTGAAGAGCTGCTAAATTCGCTAAAATCCTCAGTACAATTCCCAGCGTCTATTTATTTTATTTTATTTTATTTATTTATTTATTTATTTATTTATTTTAAGAAACCGCGGTGCTATCCTAAAAGACAAAAGAAATACATTTAAATTGAGTTATTCGTGGTTATTGAATTGAGAAAATCATTCACTTTTTAAGGACAAGGCGACAGCTCTTTTTATTTTTCGTGTTAATATAACTTCTATTCTAAAAGACAAAACGAACTTTTAATGGTTTTATTCGCTCTAATGTTATGTACAAAATTTTATACACAGAGATCCTCATTCGAAGGTGCCTCGGTGGCTCAGTAGGTAGAGCGTGAGTCTCATAATCTCAAGGTCGTGAGTTCGATCCTCACCCGGGGCACGAAATGTTTTTTTATGCTTCCAAACGTTTTCATTCTATATCTTTATTCTTCATGAAATGGGCATATGGTCACATTTTATTTAACATCTCATTTTAATCGTCTTCTTCTTTTGGCAAGTTAAAAAAAAATTAATACTCATTACGAGCAATAACTTTTATTCTTAAATTTATTTTGTGTACCACTTTAAAACATCAACAAATAAACGAATTTAATTTTGATTTTTTTTAATTTAGTTTAAATGTACGTTGAGGTATTACTTGAATAAAATTGAAATCTTTCTTATCACTTTAACCAAAAAATTTAAAAAAAATCTTAAAATAGACAGGAATATTGCAATTATTTACACTAATTCGTTTAAATTTAAATTTCAATCAATCTAAATATTACCAATCTGCCAATAAAAATATTACCAATTATATCAATAAAAATTACATTAACAGTAAAGCCAATTAAAATTTTGCTTTTTGGACTCCAATAAGATTTTACAATTTGAAAATTATTTAACAACGAGTATTTCTCTCAAATTAATGCAATCTTTCGGTGCTCAAAGTTAATTCACGCTAATTCTAGAGATTATCTTAGAGGAGAAATAAGATAGAGCACCCAAAACAGTCACTTTCTCCTTATGCCGCTCCTCGCAACAACAGTTCCTCTAATAGAAAATCATATTCCTGAAAAGGTTCAACTACAATATCTTTGAATATAAACAGCGCCTCTTCTCTCTCATCCGTCCCCAAATCGCAGGTGACTATTTCGCCTCGACGCTGAAATCGCTCACTGCAAGCGATTGCTTTCTCGATCTTATTTCTCCTCTATGATGGCTACGGACATTCGTAATTACACTGAAAAACCAAAAACATTTTTGTCTTTCTTTGGCGAGTTGATGTTTCTGGTTATTTTTGGCATGCTGATTCCAAATTTGTAAACCGTTTGTTTGTATCACTTCAGAGTTTTAAGAAAACCGCAATTCATATTTTGATTTTTCCACCTTTTTGCAGCAAATGTACGTATATCAGTGGTTTTATTCAGAACGCGATGTGATAGAGCAAAATGGTTCTCAGAATTGAAATCAGCGTGAAAAACTGATGTTAAAACACTTGTCACTATACAGGAAAGAAGAATCATGTATGTCAGTGTTATTAATGCTAGGATTTGGAACTTTTTTCTTTTTTTTTGTTTTTGGATGTTAACAATCAGTGTTTTCCCGTTTATTGGAAACAATGATGGTTGGATTGTTGCTAGCACCAGGTGGTCAGGTGACTTTTCCGCTTCCAGGCCTTGTTATCTCGTTGGCCTCGTTGTTACACGTAGCCAACGAGAAAGACAGGCTCCGGCACGGAAAAGTCACCTGATCATAGTAGTCCGAGCAACAATGTAACCTTCATTGTTTCCATCTGTGAATTTAACGATCAATATTTTTTCGTTTGTTGGAAAAGTCAACTATGGTCAGGTGACTTTTCCGCGCCGGGGCGTAACCATCATAGTAGTCCGAGCAACAATCTAACCTTCATTGTTTCTAACAAACGGAAAACCACTGATTGTTACGTTTCTCGTCATTTCCAATCGAATGACTTGTCATTTGTAATTCTAAAGATCACGTGATTGCTACCCTCACAATTTAGAGCCCACTGGAATAATTGGGCCCAAACTTCCTAATGTAGACTCTGGCTAGAGGAATCTGCTGACTCCTTCACTTACCGATATACTATATAGATGAGAAGGTCCCCCTCTAACTATCAACCCCGTAACTCCGACCACAGTGGGCCAGTCAAAACCAAATAGTTAAATAGGACATGCCTATGGTAAGTTA
This sequence comes from Rhysida immarginata, assembly GCA_023313115.1. Lineage (NCBI taxonomy): Eukaryota > Metazoa > Arthropoda > Chilopoda > Scolopendromorpha > Scolopendridae > Rhysida > Rhysida immarginata. The sequence goes on from JAHWFO010013848.1 coordinate 5,947,879, forward strand.
CATTAAGAATTTCAACTTCTACGTCTAAAATTGTAGAAAATATGAAGGGGAAAGACAGACGGGACATTGCATACCTCTATTCTTTCGCTACTTAATTCTAATATTAATTTTTATAATAATTTGTAATCGGCTGTCAATCATCATGACAGTATCGACCCCCAACAGACGAATCCACCACGGGGTAAAAAGAGTCTAAGAAGAGGTAACATTACAAAGTGGTATACGGGAGTCATAAAAAATATCAATATTCTGTGAGATTCTGTTACTATTATACGATTGAATTAGCTTAAATGCTGGATTTATATTAATTAGTTGGGTGTGTCCCTTTCCTAAAAGAAATTAACGTCTGTGGGTTTCTTTTGGAGACCGGGATACGAATCCCAATATATGTAGGGTCCGTGGGACCCATAGTCGTCCGTTAAAAATAGCAATTAAAAGGTTAGTAAATTGTCGTCAACAAATAATTTGTTATATAAAAACTTCCGATAAATCTCAATTTTCGAAAGCAAATAGCGAAAACTCTGAGTTGGCCTGAAAACCAAATCCATATACCGTACATTAATTTTGGAATTATTATAGAACGATAAAGTGTCAAAAAGGTTTGGGGTCTGATAGAGAAGTTCGTAAGGCTTTTCAGAATCACAATCCTTAGGTCAAGAATTAAATCCTCTAAATGCAAAGAAAACGAAAGAGTGGACTGAAAAACAATACCCAGATCCTTAACTTTATTTCGATGTTCTAAAACCCGGTCGCCCAAGCGGCATCCATAGGTGAAGTTCATAGTCTTACGGGAAAAGATAATGCAATAGGATTTTGAAGCATTCAGCAACAAACTGTTCTTGACTGGCCATGTAAAAATGTTACCAAGCATTTCATTCAATGCATAACAATCTTCCCAACAGTGAATTCGAATAAAAATCTTCAAGTCATCTGTATATAGTAGACAACGAACATTATCATTATTAACAGTCGACACTAAGTCAGCAATAATAAAATATATAAAATAAAAATTTTAAAGCACTGAAACTATAAAACCAAAAAAATTTTGGAAATCTGCCCAGTCGGCCACGTCTGATCTCGGGAAAGCGTTTACAATCATAAAACAATGCTCTCTACAATTAACAACTTTGCTAGCATTGATGATCAAATTAACAACAATTACATAAGACAATTAACAACGATAACAATAAACAACAACAGAGGCAGTCGTTACGTCATAATTGCACTGTATACATATTAAACTTAAATATTAAATAACTTACGAATAAATGGAAGACTAGTGAAACTAACGATCGAAACATGCATTGTCATCGATACGACGCCGTTGGGAAAAATTGCAGAGCTGTAGGTCAGAGACGATGAATTAACCAATTGTCATTTGAGCAATTTTTGTGCTATGCGCATCTCGCTCTGCGCAGGTTTGTGTTGCATCCGACAACTCCAGGGGGCGACAGAACCCAATGACGTCATCTAGACAGTTAGTTTCGTTTTTTTTTCCATCTTGAGCGCTTATTAGGTCAGAGACGATCTATTAACCAATAGCTCAAACATGTGACACAACGGCCATATTCTTCACCATATTTCTTTTTACCAGCGACCGTTAAAGAATTTCTTCGGCTGTCTCTGCATTTTACTTTCATTTTTACTGAATGCAACTACGGGAAGCATTGCAACTTCGTTTATACTTCATTCATTCTCACAGTTCATTCATTTAATCTTCTCACAAACGGTTTTAGGCAAGTTCTTGACACTTGTAGGAAATAATTTATTTGCGTTTTAAACACGCTTAAATTTTGTATTGAAATTTTCCTAAACTGATGGCATTCTGTTGCAATGCGTGAATTATCAGATTTCAGAAATTTAAATTGTGTAATGAAAAAATAAATTAAATACTTTATTTACTAATACAAATAATATATAAATAAAAATAAATAAATAATGTGCATAGCCGGGGGAGGGGAGTCACGTTTACTTGGAATGACGTCATTTAATTCTCGTCTGTGGAACGACATTCATGAAGTGTCCCTAGAGTTGCATCCGACAACTCCAGACGGCGCCACTGGCGAAAATATAACAAGTTTCCTATGGGAAAACAATGAAATGTCATGTCTCGCTAACTGATCGTCTCTGCTGTAGGTAGTCAGGAAATGGGCAAATTATTGATTACAAAATTTGCGCACAAACACACAAACAAGTGAGGTTCAATAAAAGTGTGTAAATAAATAAAAATATTAAAAAGGATTGGTCACCAAAAAATAATTCCTTATTTTTGAGCTCCTTGGACTAGGCCCTCTTTTGGGTCCGCCTCTGGGACTTGGCTTCCGGAACTGACCCGAGTTTGATTTACAAAACAACAATAATAATAATGTAACAACGTTGAAACAATACAAGATTGTCCCCCGGCGGGCAGGATTAATAATCTAATTTAATTACATTGTAACAGCCCGGATAAAGTCAAAATATAAAGAGAAGAAAGGCCTATTATTCCAAAACTGTTCCCCAACAAGCATAAACCAAAGTAATATTAATAAATGCAGCTAAAAATATCTTTATTAAGTTCTATATTATCGTCATTAAAAATAGAAGCGAATTTAAAGGCAGAGTCAATAGTAGCAATATCAGTCCTATAGGCAACAGTCACAAGAAAAAGAGGGCTTTTAAATATCTTAAAGATCGTAGTTCGATGCGTGAAAGTAGATCCGGAGTATTGATATCACCGTTGAAAAGTTTCTTTAAGTGGAGAAGAAGGTTTTGTTCAATGTTATCAATTAGGGAAACGACAATTCCATCCAAATTAGTAATTTCAACCCGATGAATTAAGCGATTTACACTATGTAAATTAATTATGAATTTCACAAACCTATTATGAAGAGTGAGAATTTTCTTAAAGAAATAATTATTACAAATGTAACAAATACTTTAGGTAGACAATAAAAAAAGTTTGTATATCACGCGAGTTTGAAATAGTTTCCAAAAAACAATAGTGCAAGGAAACTTTTCTGAGTAGTTTGAAAGTCTGCGTATTACATTTATACGGCGAGAAAGTTCAATTATGAGATGCTGAAGATGGAGATTAAATTTACCATTTTTTTCATAAGGAATGCCTAAGTCTTTTATATGATCTTTCTTTTGAATAACTTTGTATTGAACAGTATAAAATATTTCAATTTTATTTATTTTATTAGTGTAACTAATAACACTTGATTTGGATAGATTCATACTGAATCCATTATTATCTAACCAATTAATAAAATAGAGCGTTGCATTAATATGTTATCAGGAATACCGGTGATGACAGAATAAATTTTGATATTATCAGCATATGGCAAACATTCAACGCTAGTTTTGAACATCGCTAAGAAACAGATTAAATAGAATAGGTTCAAGAAGTGATCCTTGCAGGACACCAAACGCAATTCGACCAATAATTTAAGAATTATAGCATTTACCATACAAAAAATTCTATCAGATAACATCGAAATATGCCAAGAACATAAATAATCGGCTACACCTAAAAGGAGAGCTTTAATAATAGACCTTTGTGGTTGACAGAATAAAAAACCTTATTGAGATCAGAATACAATACGTCTAATTGATTCCTAGTATCAATCACTTTCGTATTGGTATAATTAATCGACTGAAGATTAGTACGAGTAAATGTTGATTTTTTGTAGCCCCTTCAGACACAGACCTAAAATTCGGTTGTAAATTTTTTTTACATTTATTATATTGACACTATTATATTAAACATAACCAGCAGTTTTTTATTTATTAAAATTTTTTTATTATTTTTTTAAATGTATGGCTACATCTGCTGCCGAAATATACATAGTTTTTAGAAAATGAACAGATTTTATTCATGTCATTGATTTAGTACGAATTTTTACAAAACATAAAAAACACTGCACTTTTGGAAACTGAATGGGTTAATCTAAAGCCATGTTTTAGATGGAGTTAAGATCGGGGCTTCTAGCTGGCCATTCCAAAGATGTGATATTACGTTCTTCGAACCAAGAATTTGTTGACTTCAAATTATGTATGGGTGTGTTATCCTGTTGAAATATGTCATTTTCCCCACCAAGCAGATGAAGAAATAGTAACAGGTGTTGCTCAAGACTGACTAATAGTTCTGCCTGTGTTTGAAAACAGGGGCTTTTTGTGCCGCTAAAAGACCCTCCCCCCATACCATCACAGAAAAATGTCGTGGGTTCTTGATGAATATCATACCAATAAAAAGTTTCTGTCAGGTCCATTAAGGTTCCATTTCTTATCATTACTGAATATTATCGCCATCCACTGATCTCGCCATGTCATGTACGATTTTGCCCAGCCTAATTTTGCTTGCATATGAGCTGGATATAATTTAGCTGTTTAGCCATTTACAAAATCTCTGTGCGGATTCTGCATAAGCTGGTGTGGACTGTTGATTTATGTGCTTCCTGGGGAAGTTGTGCTGAAATCTGTCTAACGCTGCACCTCTTATCAGCTGCCAGATGGGCGATTGTGCAGTCGGCACATGCAATTGTACACTTTGGCCTGCCGGATCGGGGTTTTTTTTTCTTTTCGGCAATATTTCCTCGTGCAATAATTTCAGATACAGAAGCTTTGGAACGTCCATCACATTCAAGAATTAGTTTTATAGGCTTGCCTTCTGTTTTTAAGCTCCATATAAGTGCAATATCAGCTTCTCTTAATTCCGTACCTCGAGGCATGTTGTAATGCCTAAATGTTGGCTTCAAAATGATTGTTTCGTAGCTTAACCAGGATGTACATACCCTTTATACAAATTAATTAGCATAGATTCGAACTCATTAAAGTTAAGAAGACGCTGAACAATCTGTTATTAACCACAATCTTTATACTTTAGGACGCTGAACAGACTGTTATTAACCAAAGAAAAAAATAACAACAATTTTACACCTGATATTTTAAGAACCAATAAAATAAGATTTCCATAAACCCAATAAAAAATTACCTTAATGTTTTCAGAATTCTTCCACTCATTCTTATCTAAATTACTTTTCTGTATAACTTTGGGACACACCTTATTTTTCTAGATTAGATGTATTAAAAACATGTTTCCCAATCAGGCGGGTAATAACCAGACGTAACATGTTTAAAAGCTCAACTTAGTTTTAACTATAGCAGATACATGTAAAAGAATGAAAACGGTGGTAAGAACCTGAAAAATTACTTTCAGGATAATCTTCTATTATTCTCTTTGCTTTGACAAAGGGCAGCCTCTATCCGAAACGTGTTCAATCTTTTATTTTTTTTGTGTCTCGTCCTACTTTTCTTCGACATCCGTCATTTAATTGTAGCAGGTAAGCATCCTTTATAAATAGAATCGGGTAGGTTACTTTTGTAGGAAATTTTGCAACTTTCGTCTTAGAACCTAGACTTATAAGACTAATTGAATCAAGATAATTATTCACAAAATTAAAATTGGATTCGTTTCCAATCTTCTGTAAAGAGAGCACTGAAGCGTTGGATAAATTAAAAGGCGCATCAGTATTAAAATTAGGGTCAAGCTTTGAAATAATGCTAAAAGTCATAAAATCATTATTAGGAAAATCAGCAAAGTCAGTAATACGAGAATCAGTAAAGTCAGTAATTCTCGTATAAGAATTTTTTGACTTCGTAACGAATCGTAAGTAGTTTAGACCTTGTTAGTAGCCCTAGAATTTTGTTGAAGTAATTACAGCCCAAAGACGAAAGTCCTGCAACATCACCACTTTTCACACAATGATGCATTTCGTTCACAATTTTTTTTACTCTTCAAACAAAAAATCTCACAAAACAATTTAAGCACATTGTTATTAAGTGATTATTGAATAATCCTTTATAAGTAAGTAACTAAATGTACATTTTATTTGATCAAAACGTTTGACATAAATCTTGCAACACAAGGAAGCAGTGACAAAAGACTTGCAACATGAGGTTTAATATGTTGTGGCACAATCCTTCGCTTTCAGAACATTTCAAACACAATTCGGTAATCCTTCGCTGCAATTCAAGTCTATGAGAGATTAGCATTCCTTTTGAGTTATTTGTGATCATGAACTTTGTACACTAACTTTTAATCGGCAACTGTTTGGGGGCTTGTTGTCTTTATTTTCTTTTTCAATATATCCCAAAGTTTTTTGATGGAATTGAGATCTGGCGAGTTCCCTGGCCACTTTAACCTATCACTTCAAACTACTGCATTGTTTTTCTTTTTTGTGGGCGAGAGCTCCAACTTGTTGGTAGATGAAGTTGCCATCACGAAAGTAGTTGTAAGCAGTAGGGATCATCCAAAATTTTAATGTAATTTATTGCATTTATGGTTTGGTCCATTATATGAAGATTTCCTGGCCCGGCACTTGTCATAGTCCCATACAACATCAAACCAAGGGCATCCTTAACAGTATTGGAGATGCAACTTGGTAGAAGCTCTTCTTTCTTTCGAAGGACTTTGGTTTTCCCATCTTGGAACAGGCATACACGTCTCTCGTCACTGAAAATAACTTTATGGCATTGGTAAACGCCTCACTCGCGATATGTATGGCATCATTTAACACGTTTTCTCTTCATTGTTGTTGATAACAATGGTTTCCTCTTGACAACTCTGAAGGCATACTTCATTTCCTGTAATAGTCGGCGTGTTTATAGAAAAAAAGCTTGTGCACTGAAAATTCATACATTATTACATGATCGCAGCATGTTGTTATGGCTTATTTATTAAGGTTTGGTTTTTAAACGAAAATTAATTCCAGAAACTCATCATAATGCGGAAAGTAGTGATGTTGCAGGACTTTCGTTCTTGGGTTGTACTTTTATCGAATCTAATAGTTTGCTTCAGGATGCGATAAGATATAGAGAATCTCAAATAATCATTTGTTTTCCTATGAATTTTATGTACTTTTCTTTTACGTTTCCACAAAAACTAGCATGTTGGGAAAAATCACACAAGAAGACGATGCACGATACTCTTTTAATGCATGCTTTAAACAAAATGAAATAAAAATATTCGTTAAAGAGTAATTATTGGATGTTCTTATGAGGATTTTTACACGCCAAACCTCAGATGCTTAAATAATTGATGAAAATAGGAAAAAAAATTCTACAGCCTGGATTCGAACCAGGAACTTCCTGCTCACTATGCAGACGCGCTCAAATATCTGCATGCAGATAGTGTTAATGCCTCCATGTCTGCAGTGACGCAATTAGTTGGCGCGTCTGCACGGTGAGCAGAAGGGTCCTGGTTCGAATCCAGGCTGTGGAATTTTCTTTCCTATTTTCATCAAAAATATTCGGTTTCGACTACATTTTGTACAGGGTATCCGCAAAAGTCTTTCCGCAGTGGAAAAATAATGATTCCCATCGAAAGTCACTGCAGACGAGTGGACTTGTGCCTGCACATGGACGGAAGGCACTTTAAACATCTCCCGTAAACTTTTGCGTACCCTCACCACTTAATATAGTTCATTCCTAATTTAAAAAAGTGCTATATTTTGCCGTTTATTGGATTATTGCTTTTGTTTTTTACTGCGGAGAGACTTTACGGATACCCTGTATTATAGACCACAAAGAATCGAGATTGTGAATTTCAGCAATTAAGCCCTAATCATAATTAAAACAAAAATAAAAACAAAACCGACAGTAAAGCTGAGTCAATAAAAAGTTAAGAGAAAGTTCAAAATCATAAAAAAAAATGATTAAAATTATTGGGGGGGGGGGGGGCCCACAAAGAGCTCTATAAAAATATGTTTATCAAATTCAAGCAAATGAAAAATGGAGCTATCAACTCTACTAGAATTTTTATCAAGATTGTAATGGAGCTATTTGAGATTCACGATCAGAAAACCAAATTTCAGAATTATAAAAAATAATGGGAATACTACTTATTCTAATCAGTTCTAACAAAATAGCCATGGAAAATTTATTTATAAAACGCGATAGCTTTAACTCCCATAGAGCTCTCCTTTATCGGGTAAAAGTTAGTTAAAAATTCAATGTTAATTTACATAATTATTCGTTCTTTTGTAATATAACCAAACTGTTTAAAAATCAAAATCTCATTTTTCAAGAATTTTGATGATTACTACTAACATAAGCTTTTGGAATTGTTTAAATTGTTTTAAGCTGATTTTGCTAACAGGAGTAATCGTGTAAGCGCTGGAAGGACTAAAGTAAAAATCAAAATAGTTTTCAATATAACCTTCTTAAATTGAGATGGAAATGAAACATAACTATTTGTAACTCTTAAGGTTGACAAAACAGAATTGCGGTCATTTAAGACTAAAATCAATTTTTTTAAATAGGCTTTAGTAATAAATAATGCTTAGAGAAATAAGAACATTAGTAGCATGGTAAGAGAGATCAAAATATTAAGCATGAAAGTGAGAGAGGGACAGCTTTAAATTATAAATTACAAGTTTACCTGATATAATTTACATCTAAATATGGGGATGTTTGAAAACTTGTAGGCTTAATTAGTAAAAATGGATTTGTAGCTGTTAAGCATTTCTCAGATGAAAAAAAAAACTCGTCGCTTTGAAAATAGGTCTTCTTCAAAGGAGGTCATTGAAATCATTCCATTTCGTTTACTGACAAAATGCAATGAACTCGACCTTTAACGAAAAAAAGATTTTTTCTGTAGTATTTTTTTTCTTACGCAAATAGCTGGTACCGTTTTCTTACGTAAATTGCTGATCAAATCAAGTATGGCACTCAGTTTAATAAAACCAAAGGCCAAATTTTAATTTAAAAGAGTATATTATCTAGCGAACAGCCAGCATGAAAACTGAAATGAACAGGGTTTTTTTTCTTAAAATCAACAGTCTTTTTTTTTTTTCTTAAAATCAACAGTCTTACTTGATTCAGAATTTACGCAACTGCAAAAATATTTTGTGGCTCTTTTATGATAGGATTCTCTGATATAAAGTTTGTCTTTCCTTGTCGATGTAAATTTTAACAGAGGTCTTAAAAGGATTTCCAAAAACTTCAACTATAAAATGGCCTTCAGAAGTTCGAATACGCTGAAGAAAAAGCTTAACATGGTAAAAGTTCGGGGGTTTATAAGCTGGAATATTCTTTTTGCAATAAGCTTTATCCGGAACATTCAAAATAAGAGGCAAATCTTAGAATAAAGGAGCATATCTACCTTATTAAAAATGGAAAACGGGGTATTTTTGCTTTTGCAGATCACATTTTACTGTATTAAAGATGCGAAATTGATATCTTTCCTAGAATCTGTTCAAATTGCCAAGCCATCTAATTGGTCGCTAATTGTAAAATAATTGGCCGACTGGATGCCTATAATTGTAAAATAATTTTTCGTATTGGTTAACCGCTGCTATTTATAGCGGCCTTGTTAGCTGTTATTTTCGCATGTGTTTCTCACTAATAAAGGAGACAGAGTTCCGAAATGTACATTAGAGTTGTTAATACAGTTGACTCGCGATAATCTGACATTTGACAGTCCGACACAACGCTCGGTAGTCCGACGCCGCGTCGGATGAAGTCACTGCTGCAGACACAGACACGCACACACTCAAGTTCTAAAATCAACCTTTGGTAATCCGACATATTTGATAACCCGACACTCCCTCGTCCCGTAACTGTCGGATTATCGCGAGTCAACTGTAGTGGTTTCTTTTCTTCTTTTGGTGTTATGCTAGTGTCACAGTTTGACTGTCTTATATTTCTATTACTACTACTGAACCTTGCTAAACAAGAAATCGCGATATTCAAAAAAAAAAAAAGAAAGCGAAAACGAAAACGAAAAACATTCAGCGCACATAACCATACAAAGACTCCATTGTTATTATACTTCATCTAGCCTTACTTTACTTGAGATTTGATGGATACATCAATTGTTATGTATTGTTTAATTTTTATTGTGACAATGTCCAACCACTGAAATGGCCATCACATTTCACGCAAAGTAAAACTGGACAAACTATAACTATACTCTGTCCAACGAAAGAAAAACTGTGCGTGTCCAGTTAAATTTCCAATTTCAATTGTTAAACATTATTAATTTTATTTAGCAACAATGTCTAATAATTGAAATCGGAAATTTAATTACACACGCCCAGTTTTTCTTCCGTTGAACAGATTATAATGGAGTCGCGATTTCTTATTTTGCAAGCATCAGTGATAGCTTTAGGTGAGTAACATATTTCATTGTGGTGTGAAACTGTGAAATACAAGTTCGGATGGTTCTCTTGTATGTATATAGATCTTGCACACGATATAAGAAGTCTTTGGAGAACCAAGGCTATCAAGGCTAAAAAAAGGATCGAAAAGCACTGGTTTTGAGAAGCTGCTGAAGAAGAATAATCAGTGGCCAATGATGAATTAGTGGAGAAATTAAGGATCAAATGAAATAAACACATCGAACTCGCTTATCAAAATTGAATTGAATCGCTATAAGAAAGTGTTGACCAAAATGCTGAAATAATAAAGACATTCCAACAGAAACAGTAGCCGAGACAAACTAGCTAATCGGATTACATCAGCTTATGTACCTACCAAAAACTTATGATTGAAAATAAGAGAAAAGCAAGTCGTAAAAGAGCAAGAACCGAAGTGCAAAATTCGAATAGAATGAAGTAACCTGAATAATATTACAATAATTAATAATGAAGGACAGGGAGATCAGAAGTAGCCTAATTATGATCTAGAAAAGAAAGAAGTGAATGGAAGAGCTAAAAGAAGAGTCCTGGCCATTGCTCAGAAGATCAAGGAGGTATGATAACTCAACAAGAATTCACAATTCCGAAAAAAACAGCATCGATTTTCAGGGCACTTGAAAATGGGTATGGAGCCACCATAAATGAAAAGAACAAACACGCTCTGAAATTTTGAAAGAATTTATAGGAAAACAACGGAAAGCATAATGTGAATGCAAAATGGATCGAGCTGGTTGAAAAGACAGTAAAGGTGGCCAGCGTGGAAGATATCCAGACAATAGCGATGCCGCAAAGAAGGTCAAGGACCTGACTACCCCTGGACCAGCTGATCTCCGTGGATTCTGGCTAGAAATTTGACAAGTTTACATTCAAGGCTGACTGTCTAATTAAATAAGTTTCTAGAAACACTCGAGAGGAATTTAACAACTGGGAGGACTTTTTTAATCCAGGACAGTGACAAAGGAAACGAAGCTGGTAACAATACGCCTAAAATGACTGCTTACAGCTTATCATACAACCTACTCACAGGCATAATTGAGAACCAGATCTTTGGATACTTCAAAAATAAAGGCTTGCTCTCTGTAGAACAAAAGATGCTCTAGAAATTCAAGAGGAACAAAAGACCCACAGCTGATTGATAAACTAGTTTTGAAGAACTCAAAAAAAGAGGCAAGCCAATTTGTTCATGGCTTGGATTGACTGTAAGATTGACTAATGGCATTCGATGCAGTTCCTTATTGCTCTGAGCGAGCTGGATTGAGAAATGCCTGGAAATCTTTAGAATTGCAGCAATATTCGGAAATTCATGAAGACATCAATGAAATTTTGGCGAGTGGAGTTCTGGCTAATGGTGAAGAATTTGGAGTGATCGAAATTAAGTGTGGAATTTTGAAATTCCCTTCTACTATTCGTACTATCAATGTTTCCATTGACGATGATTTTGAAGCAGACATATTGCGTTTAAGAACTGGCCAAAGAGGGCGAAGAATTTTACACTTGCTTTACGTTGACGATCTAAAGTTATTTCGGAAAATAAAAGCTGAACGGAACTCTTGCTGGAAAGTACAAGGGAATTTAGGAAGGATACTGGAATGCAGTTTGGCATTAACGGTTGTGCCACTATTGTCATTAATGCAGATATAATTGTTAAAAAACGATGAAATAGAACGGGATAATAATAAAATCATAAAAGCAGTAAACTTATGGGATAAAATTTCAAACAAGCAAAACAGTATGCAATATTATAAATTTTTTTGTTTATTAAAGGGCAACTAACATCAAAATTTTCGATACTAAAAGATTAAGTAAATAATTAAATAAAACTGCATAATTGCATAATATATAATTTAATTTCGAAAATTTTTATTATTTATTTAATAAAATGAACAAATATTCGCTATTTACTGAACACGGAGAAAAACATTCTCGAGATAGGGAACATAGCCTACATTATCTAGTGGGCCGTGTAGGGAAAGTAGATGACGTCATACGAGCGAAAGGAGTTTCCAGTCCTGTAGTCATTACCGCTAAAGTCTCATTCATTTAACGGAGGTCAATCTGAGATCAACAAAAGTTCTCGAGAAAAATGTTTCAGCCTTACAATCTTTATGATCCCTTTCTTGTCAACTAAATAGTTTCTCAAAACGGAGTAACATGGAATTCTGTGGGAGCGCGTGCAATATCAACGGCAACCATAGAGATTCAACCAGACCAGGGATGGTACCCTAACCAGACCCATTTTCAAGACAACTCAATTGTTGCTCACTCGAATAGAATCAATAGGATATAGAAGGGGGGGGGGGGGGAGAACTGGTGATGATTCCGTTGGATATACAGGGTGTCCGGAAATAAATGGTAAATATTCATACACGTGAGAGAACATGTATAAAGAAGCATTTTTATTCCTATGAACATGGTGTCGCAAGCCAACCCCCACAGAGATACAGGGCGATTAAAGTATGTTGCGCTGCCTGATTGTTGGCTTCCCGCGAGCGACTAGGCAATGTGGTACGGCCCACATCTGTTCAAGAGATGTCAATGTATGCTCGAATGGCTGCCCCTGTCAGATCACTCCACAAACCTTTAATACCTTAAATGTCACTGGGGGTCGTGGCACACATATTGGTTTGCAATCAGGACCATTTCACAAATAAGCTTACTACCTGAACCATCACAAATGGGATCGTTGATGCAGTTATTAAGAGCCCGTGAGTACTGAGGTCTGTAGGCTCCAATGTGGGCTGCACCACATTATCTAATCGCTCGCGGGAAGCCAACAATCAGGCAGCGCAACATACTTTAATCCCCCTGTATCTCTGTGGGGGTTGGCTTGCGACACCATGTTCATAGGAATAAAAACGCTTCTTTATACATGTTCTCTCACGTGTATGAATATTTACCATTTATTTCCGGACACCCTGTATATATATATATATATACTACAAGTACTGCCGCGTTATTTTTTCTGGGAATTTTTTCAAACTTTTTTTTTTTTTTACATAGAGCTGTTTATTAGTGAAATCGAAAAACGACCTGCTCTTTATTGATTTTAAGTTAAAAGAATACTCAGATAAAAATCTTAGACAAATTATGAATAGAAATATGCAAACAGCTTATTCAGGAATTGGAATAAGATAGGCTATATAGAATTTATGTTTTATATTTTTTAACTACAGGAAATTCGTTTCGCGTATCTTTTTTTTTTTTCCCCCTTAAACGATGTAGGAATGTGTTTGTATATGTGGTAAAGAAAAAGTATAGTAGTCTCATTGAGGTTATATATATCAGTTCGTTAGAGGAGGTGGGGGAGTTTCTAGTGGGCGCAGCCCCTCAATCTTTAAAAAATAAATTCAAATAAATTTTCCTTGGTCGCATGATCAGTTATCGCGCGATGTGCAGAAGTAAACATTAACCAATATTTATAATTAGATATATTTATGGGCACCGGTTCAACCAGATCGTAAGAGAAATTGATATGGGTGGAGAGTGAAATCATTACAACCAAGTAAATACATAAGAGAAAGTTATATATACATTATTATTATTATATAGACTGACGAGTTTAGTTGTTAATCAATCAATAATAAGGCATGTTAACAAACCCATCGACAGTTGATTAAATATGTAAATATGAATTGATTTAACGATATATATGTGCCCCTTATACAGGGTGTCCGGAAATAAATGGTAAATATTCATACACGTGAGAGAACATGTATAAAGAAGCATTTTTATTCCTATGAACATGGTGTCGCAAGCCAACCCCCACACGAGATACAGGGGGATTAAAGTATGTTGCGCTGCCTGATTGTTGGCATCCCGCGAGCGACTAGGCAATGTGGTGCAGCCCACATTGGAGCCTACAGACCTGTTCGAAGGTGTTGATGTAATGGAATAAAATCACATCACATAACATTAAACTAGGTAGAAATAAACAAATAAGACACCTTACAAACGCTGTAGGCTCATAAGGTAACATCTTGACGTAGACTATTAGCAATGCACATCAAGGCGTACATCCAAGCTGTGGGTAAAAACAAATGTGAACAAAACACACGCCCATTGCGTATCAAGACTCACAGCAAATGTTCAAAGGTCCGGCCATGTGTTTGCACGCACAAGTTACAGCGCCCTATAGCATAGTATTAGAAGTAGAAGTAGGGAAGCTAAGGGTTTTCCTGTGTTCATGGTTTGAGGGCGCTTGCAGCAATTTGGGCCCATCAACTGGTGCTCTCAAGCATCACTTGCAGTTGGCAAAATACATTTAAAATAAGTAATTTAAATAGAAATTTTACACCATTTGTCCTAAAAAAAATTTTCTTGTTACTAGAAGTTAATTTCAATACCGGAAGAAAATTAAAAACTCTTATTTCTGGTTTTTCAGTACAATCTATTAAAAATAAAAAATACAGAACAAAATCCAATAAAGTTGATATGAATTATTTACCAATTATGCAAACTTGGGACATTTTGCTAACAGCCGACCTGGCTTCTTTTAATCGTTTTAATAAATTATTTAAAATAGCTTTATTATCTTAACAAATTAATAAAAAAAAAGTAAAAAAAAAAAAATAATCGAAAATAAAAAAAATAATTTCCATCCAAAAAAAAACCGTAAATATAATTTTTTTTATTTTTTTAGAATTACACCCCTACGAAAACATTGTACCTTAACTTTTTTGTATCAATTTACCTATTAATGTATACATAGATTATTACAAAATAGATATTGTACAATTTACATTTTTCGTAAGGGTGTGATTCTCAAAAAATTATATTTAGTTTATTTTTATTTGTATTTATTTATTTATTTCTTGGTTATTCTTAGATTCATTTGATAATAGTGATAATATAATATAATATAATATAATATAATATGATTCCTGTAATAATGATAATATTAATGTATTATAATTACAATGAAATCTAATAGTATAATAGTAAAATATTTATGAATTTAGGTAATTTAAATAAATCAAAGTACAGCCGAAGTTAAAAATGGATATGTTATACAGTAAATAAAAGATA
The DNA here is from genome assembly GCA_023313115.1 of Rhysida immarginata. NCBI lineage: Eukaryota > Metazoa > Arthropoda > Chilopoda > Scolopendromorpha > Scolopendridae > Rhysida > Rhysida immarginata. Next base: position 5,963,085 of record JAHWFO010013848.1, read on the forward strand.
AGGCTAAGGAAAATAAAATAAAAGTGTTTTTTTTTATAAAATCTTTAAAACTTATAAAATTTACAGAATTTTTTTATATAAAAATATTTAGGCTGGAAAAGGGAAAAAAGCGTTCAATATTAGTTAATGAAAAACTTAATCAATTTCTTGATTTCAATACGCTAATTCTTAATCAAAGGTTTATTGAGGAATGAGATAGTACAAAAAAATATTTATATTCTTTGTAGATTTTTATTTTTTTGTATATTCTTTTATAGAAATAATATTGGCTAAGGCAAAGGGAAATTGGTTGTTTTTTATTTTCGATTTTTTTGTGTTGAGGTAATAAAAGTATTTTGAACGATTTATTGAATCCTCAGTGTTTTAATGACACTTTATAGTGTAATCGTTTTCATTTAGTAGTTTAAAATAATTAAGTCTAATCATTTAAAAAAAAAACTTTACTTTTAAACCCTTTATCAGACAATACTAATTAAGATGACAATTTTTTTATTTAGTATGCTCTTTTCAGCATTATATTAATAAAAAATTGTAATTATAGAATGTTGCAAAATAAAAAGTTAAAAAAATGAATTTTTGAGGAAAAGATACAGCGATATTTTAAGATATGATTTAAACGCTATTGGGGAATTTTAAACCCCTTTATTTTTGTATCTAAAATTAAATACTGATTAAATACTGATTAAAAATATAATATTAACAAAGTCTTATATATGGTGCTAAATTTTAAATTTTATATATTATATTGGATTTTTAAATTTTATATTTTTTTTTGAATTTTGAATATTGTATTACGCCTGATTTTTTTTGATGAAACTATTAATTTGTATTTATTTTACTTTTATATTTATAATCTGTCCGGTTGTATTTTAAAATATAGCGATTTTTGAGTGTGATTTATTTATTTTATTTTTATATTTATATTCTATCCGTTTGGAGTCTAATAAATAGCGATTTAAGTGTGATTTAGAATTTTAAACCAAAAATCTCACGAGCAAAACTGCTCATTCAATTTGGTAGATTTTATAAATTATTAATTTTTTATATACATTTTTTCTCAGACCTTTTGCAATAAGTGCTTCTAGAAAAGCATTTGGGAACGAAGCACTTAACCATCGTGTAATAAATTGAAAACTATATTAATATCGTAATAAGTGAAACGTTTATTATCTATATACGTTATAATGACAGAACAGTTCCAAATGTTTACGGTAACAGAATAATGTGGGAAAATAATGGTAAAATCAGCTCTTATGGTGAAACAGCTTACACATTCGCGCTATTTTCTCTCTCTCAGCTAGGGCCCAAATTGACCGCAGCGCTGCTAGTTCATGAAAAATCCGTGACAAAAATGGGCGGAACTTAAGCTAGTGATGCATCAACATAGTATTTTTTAAATTGCTCCAAAATGAGCCATGATAAAATCGAAATTATTGAAATGAATGAATGCCTGGAATGCCTATTGTTTATGGGGAAAAGTTTTTAGTTCATTTTATTATAAACAAAGTGCTTAATTTATTTAAATTCACAGGTATGTCGAAATTGGAGTGGGGGAGGAGGTCGGTGAAGCTTCCCTACTTCTACTTCTAATACTATGCCTATAGGGAGTGCAAGTGACGACGTCACAGCTGACGTCATTTGCGCGATGAACGGGCCGAGAGCCTAGGATATGGGATCGCTGGTTCCAAACATTGGAACCACGCAATATACGTACTAGTAACGTTGAAACGGGCGGCCAGTAAAAATGACATCTCTTAAATTATTATGTTAATTTGTGTAATTGATACTATTATTAAGACATTTAATCCCATTATATAATTTATACATTAATATTAGAACGCTTTTTAATCATTTTTAATCACTTAGCAAAAGAATGCCATCGTTCGCGGATCTTTCTTTCTTTGGGAAAACGATAGAAGTCTAAATCGCTGTTTTGGCTCCTTCTTGAGCAGTGAGGAACTAAACAATTTCACATCTTAAATGTGTTATAAACACTGGGCTTATACAAAGCGATTTTATTCCATCCCTACGTTGGAACCATGTTAAATCCCGAAGCGAGAAGAATTGTTTGGAACCAAATCGAGTCACGTGACTGAAGAATTCCAAGGACTGACGTCACACTTGCACTCCCTTATAGTAGCGGCTCCCGTGCATGACGTAGTACATTCGGTTGTTCGCGGATTGTATCACCTGCCACAGCAATGCGAGCGACCAGATCATCAACGGATGGAACAGGTGTTTCGTACACCAGTGACTTCATGTAGCCCCACAAAAAAAAATCCAATGGGGATGGTCAGGCTCGCAGGGCGCCAACAATCAGGCAGCGCAACATACTTTAATCGCCCTGTATCTCTGTGGGGGTTGGCTTGCGACACCATGTTCATAGGAATAAAAATGCTTCTTTATACATGTTCTCTCACGTGTATTTAACATTTATTTCCGGACACCCTGTATATATATATAAGGGGAAAGATATAAAATATAATGAAAGATATAAAATATAAACAAAAGTAAAAAATGACAAGGAAGATGAGAGGCCAAGGCGACAGTTCATGTATAAATTGTTCACTTTTTAAATCTTGTAACTTTTACTTGAACATTTGAAACTGACACATATATTCATCAAATAATGAAAAATAAACTAAAATTCAAGTTTGTTACAAATTTGAACCCGAATAACGCTAGTGCAACAAGGAACATTTTAATGTAAGTGGATCTCATTTTTTTATTTGGATTTTCCAAAATTAAGGATACATGTAGAAAATGATCGAAAAAGAAAAATGATGATGAGTTATTCCAAGTTAGATAGCCAAGTTAGATGCCAACTATCTTTCAATCATACATTTTTTTAAATCACTCTAATATGATCCATAAAGCAATTTTTATGCATTTGTTACGAGTTAATAATTTAATCACAAATCTTTATTTTCCCATTTTTAAAACCAGTATTAAAACTAGTATTCCCTCTGTCCGAAAATATTGCAAAGGAGAAAAGAATCTGCAAGGCTTTCAGTTTATATTTTTTCCTCTTTCCAATATAAATGAATAGATATTTATTCTCCAGTATTTTTTTCTGATTGGAATTGGGAAGATCAATGACAGTAGGCTAATACTAATAATATACTAATATAACAATTAAAAAAAAATGACATTTTCAAGCAAAATAAACATACATACACAAAACATTAATAATTATTTGGATAATTAATTTACTAAATATTATTTGATTTTTATCATTAATTAATAAGAAGAAAATAGGAAAGTATGGTAGAAAAAAAACATTTATTTGACTAATTATAAAATTCATTAAATATTATTTTTACTATATAAACATGTATTCCTTCAATTACCATATTACATAAATTTATGACTGCATTCATGTCTATAAAATTATATATAAAGGCATGTACATATATTAAAAAAATTATTTTTTTTTAAAGATAATTGTTCCAAATTATCTTTCCACAAGAATTTTCTTGGAAATTCATAAAACAGATATTTATTATTAAAAAAAAATTCTCTTGTCGCGTTAAGATCTCATTGTATTGCTTTGTCACGTATGATCTTCATTATATTGCCTGAGTCCGTCCATAAAAATTTTCCGAGTTTGTTCAATGATTTCTTGATAAATTTTAACATCTTCTTCTTTTGAAAGAATAATTTTTTCAAGAGCTGCTTTAAGTAGGTGGTTCTCTTCCTTTAAACTTTGCAAGCTAAAAAAAGTAAAGCGTAACAATTTTACTAAGATAAGACTACATAATACTTCATTACTATGACAGCATTCCACAATAATCAATAATTACTGCAGAAATATACATTTTTCAGTATTCATACTTGTCATATTTGAAATGGAAATTCACTTATATTATTAAAAATCGAGAAGAGATGTTTTAGATAAACTGGCAAGAATTTTTATTATAATTAAAAATTAAATAATAATATTCTTACTAATCTTACTAATAACATATTAGCTATCGCTTATTCAAGAATTTTTATTTGGAACATGCTATTTTTTTATTTTTTTTTTTGCGGATTTTCCCATAATATCAAGGTATGCACAAACCCTTATAATGAATTTGTGTTGAACTAAGATAATTTATTAATAAAAAATATAATTATTAATGAAATAAAATGTTAATAATTATTATGTCCCATATTTCTGTAGAGAACATATTTCTCCTACCTGTCTTCTGCCGTCACTTGAGGAATATTGTCCCCTGTTGATCCATCAAATCCATTTGTTAATCTAGGTACAAAATTGCTTTTCCTGCCTAACAAAGCAGCCTTTTCTAATTCTTTTTCCAGCTGAACATTTGTATGTTGTACACTATGGAGATGTTGTTCCATTTGTAGCATTTTTGTTTGAGCATCATCTAACCTAAAATTACAATATCATTTTTATTTAAACACAAAATCAAACCATTGTTAACCCCTAGTTTATCAAAAATCATATTCCATCTAATAAATAATTACCTTTTGTTCAAAAGAGAAACTAATTCTAAGAGTTTTTCCTTTTCCACTTGAGTTGCTTGAGCAACTATTCGATATTCCTGACACATTGCTCTGAATTCATTAAAATCATTGCCAGGTTTTATTTCCTCATCAGTATGCTGTTGCACAGGAGAATGCCTTTCATTTGCCATACTATCTATCACTGGGTCACTTGAGCGTATGTTTCGTCTTGCAATGTGGAAGATATCGGCTGGTCTTTGGGTGCGCCTTCAAAGAGAAATAGACTTCTTATAAAAATGTATAATTTTGTGTAGGTAAATAATAAGTAACTCTTATTCTTAATACTTTAGTTTTTCATCGTAATGTTTCCATTGTTAGGTTAGTGATAAAGAGGTGAAGTAAAAATTTAATAGAAAATTTTCCTTCATTGGACATATGAAGGCAATTCAATAAGTAGTTTCCACAAATTTTTTTTACAGCAATTTATTGGTCAAACAAGACAATATTTGTGTGCAGGAGTAGAAGTTCATTATTTATTTTTCTATATATCCACCACTGATGGCAATGCATTTTTCCGCACCGTGACACCAATTTCGATAAGCCACACTCGAACTCTGATAGTTTGCATCGTTTCACCATGATCACAGTAGGATATATATAAAGTCATGGGATAGGAGTATGCAAATTGAACACTGCTGTCACCTTCCTATGACATGGACTAACCCGGAACAGCATATAATGATTGCGTCCATGTACACTTTATTGACTTGGGCCACTGTCATTATGATCATATGATCATTTAAGATGAAAACTACCAAGAGTTCAAGCGTGATTTAAAAGTCAGTGCATGAGGCATGCCATTTCCAGGGTTCTTAAGGAATTCAACATTCTGCAATTCACAAGGAATACCTTTGGCAATATCGCCCACCATGGGCAACTCAGTGGCTCATGACCACAACTGCTGTCCGATCGCGACCTCTGGTTGTTTAGCTAGAATAATCCACTCTAACCAAAATGCCACAGCACATGAAGTCACTGATTCAATGTAGGTGCTTTCAGACCCATATCCAGCAGAATGGTGCAGCGTGCTTTAACATCCATGGGTTATGCAGGGCTCCCAGTGAGAAACTTGTTCAAAAAAGTTGAATAAATAGCAAAAAAAGTGACCAAAAAGTTGATAAACACCATAAAAATAAGTAACCAAAAAGTTACTTCCATTTTATAATTATAAAGAAAAACTAAATTACCGTACTTGTAAATTCTGGGAAGGCAATAGCACGTACCATGCACAGACATAGAATTAGAGTTGGGGCAGTTTGAACCTGCACATTGGCCGACTTTATTTCAGTCGAGAAATAGAATAAACATAGCAAGCGGGCGATTAATGGCGGACAAGCAAGGAGTTGATGTTGTGATTTGTATGACGTCATAAGCACCAACCTATCGGATTGCAGTAGCAGATGCAAACTTTAGCTGTGCCGCATTTTTTCGTGAAACAAGAAGCATTTGCGGTTATCACCAACTATCTCCTGCTTTTAGAAGCGGTTCTGCGAGGCTTGCGGCTGCCGCCGCTAGCTTTTTATTTGTGAAACCCGCTTTACTTTGCTTATCGCTTCGTGCTACCCCTGCTCTCAGCAATTCCCAATTCATTTAGCATACTGATAAAACATGCTATGATAATTGTTCTATAATCCAAGTCAGATCTGCTCAAAAACCAGTGCAGATAAGTGCCTACACTAGCAATCCTGATAGCACTAAAGTTCAGCAAGCAAAATGGTATCTTAAGACAGTAATTCTTTTCAATGTTAATGAGTTAGCCTGTGCTCTTACCTTAAAACAGGAGCAGAACTAGGGCTTGTCACACAATTCATTATTGCTTGAGAATTTTGTACTGAAATCTGCACAATAAAAAGAAGAATAAATATGGACAATATCTATATGTAAATGAAAAATTAAACCCTACGAATAAAATGGTTAGAAACATTAAACCATAAAAAAAAAGAAATTTAAGTGAAATATTTTTCAAATTCCTATATATTTAATGCCTATTTACCTAAACCACTGAGATCTTATGTGCAATATTTAATAAAATATCATTTAGAAATAGATATATTATCTTGTAAAGAGGTTGGAGTACAGGAGAACTGTTTACATCTTTTTATTCTCCTAATCTTTAAAACATTAAAGGAAATACCATTTTAATGTTTGTTATTTCAAAAGAATCTTAAAATTTTATACATTCAGTAATCTATATAATTTATATTACTTTTACTGGAAGCATTTGTCATTTACTTTGCTGAAAATAAAGTTTGTTCTAAATTTTTCAAATAGATTAAAAAAAAATTGTAATTTTATCCTTGTTATGTTAAAGCAAAGTAAATTCTAATCAAGGATCTCAAATGTGTGTAATCCAATGTGCATTAATATTTTCCTTGTATCATGTAGAAGGACGATAAATTATATAGGGTGTCCAGCAAAGGACTCCCTGATTTTAAGTGTAAACATCTCAGAAACGGAGATCAATAAAAGAATGAAACAAGTGGTATGGTGTTTTGGAAAACCATAAAAATCAGATACAGAAGTTTCGAAATTAGTTACAAATGTTGTCGACAAGTGGCTTGTACGCTGTAGTCGCAGTACGGAGCCCTAGAAATAGGCTATGAACTGTCCTTTGCAAGCAGCCATTGCAATCACATCATAGTCTATTCAAAATGGTAAAACACTAGGCTTCTGTTTTGCAGATATGTGTTCATTCCAGTCTTCCATAAAATTTTTTTTCTCTTCGTGTAAATTTTTTTTTTAACGTTCTTGTTTTTTAACGTATAAAAAATAGATGGTAGCAAATTGAAAAATTGGAAATATATTTAGTAAATGAATTACACATCCCCAAACATGTTAAAATTCACATTTTTTTTTATCAAATTCGGTGAGTCTGAATACTTGGAGTCTCCTTGTGAGATTGAGAAATGAGTCCACAGGTATTGTTTTGGTTCAGGATATTAAAAAATTCCCCATATTTAAAATTAAGCACCACTCTTCTTTTGATCATTGATTAATCATTTTCTCTTATTACATGTATTGATTGATGTACGTAACTGCTGGTTCAGTTTCTTGAACAAAACATCATTATTCCATAAAATGCATTTTGGAACGTTACATCATCAATTACAAACAAAGACAGAAGACGACAGTACATACTGCTGCAAAATTATCACAAGTGGCCAAGGAATAGACCGTACTTTATTGTTGCTTCCTTTGGGTTTAGTATTTTCCCATAAATCACTTTAATAACATAATAAATGTTAATTAAAATGTAGGTCTACATTCTACAATGTTTTTCTTTTCCTATGAATCTGTGAAAGTAAGAGAATTGCCGAATTCTTCAAAAAAATAACAAAATATATAAGTAAATGTAAATTAATATCTTAAATTGAATGATGACCATCAACAATGAATTATTATAAAAGTTGATAACTAACTTTAAAAGATGAGCACATTAACATGATGATGATTTGATACAAAGAGCATAAACGACAATGTAAAAATAACAAATAAGGGCAAGAAATAAGGGCCTACGCTTATGTTTATGACTGCATGAATTAAAAAACTCACAACTGACTGATTAAATCAAACAACATTTAATTTGTTAGCTTGATTAAAAAATTTTCTTAACATAGATTCTTAGAGCTATTATCAAGACTTAAATTTTTTTTCTTCTTTAGACATCATCCGGATTGCACGGATTTCTTGAAGAAAAAAAAATAGTATTGACAAAAGGCTCTCAAAAGTTTTCCCATCTCAAAAGTTCTTACTGAAGAAAATATGACCATAAAACCATAAAAAGCACTGTGGATTTGATAAGTTTTTGCCTTAGACAAGTTTCAATGTACAATTTAGAATATATTATTAAATACTTAAAATTAAGCACTATCCTTAAAACAATGGTTAGTCCTTAACAGATTAAAACATAAGCCACCTGTTCTTGCAAATATAAAACTTCTCCTCTTAGTGAGGTTAACTGATCTTCTCGCTCTTTAATCATACGGCGAAATCTTTCTGAATCTTGCTCATACTGTGGATTTATTTTATTGTCTACTTGAGATTTAGAGGGAATAATTTGCAGGTTTGTTTGAAGTTCTACAAACGCCTGTTGCAACGACGAAACTTTATCCTGGATGAAAAATAAATCGTTTAAACTTGAATTTTTTTCCTATGCATTTAAGTTATATTTTTATCCCTTTTTTACGAAGAAAAAATTTTAAAATGTTGTTTTCTTTGACTTATCATCTAAGTATATCATACCGTTAATAAACTGATAAGCTCATCATCATGCTCCCCTTTCGCTAACAAAGACGATACTTTAGTTTTCAGCATGCGCAATTCATTACTCATTATGTTATTTCGTGCTTTACTAGCATTCAATTTCTGTTTCACGTCATCATGTAACATTTTGAGTTTCTCTAATTCTTCTAAAGTCTTCTGCAATTTTTTGTGAAAACATTTGATTGATTAACAGTTAACTTTGTTGTTAAACTTAAGTGTTAATTTATTAGGATTTTTTTCATTTTATTTGAAGAAATTGTAATTAAATTTCAAATTTTCACATACTGCTTACAAAATTTCTCAAACAATTATTTTTTTTCCTTGTTGTTTTCTTTTTCAATTTATTTGTTACACTGATTTCTACTTTTGCTTACTTGTTTAGCTTCTTTTTTTTCCTTTTCAATTCTTCTTATTTCTTCACGATGTTTAATATCATAGCTTGATGATGAAGGTGAATCATCATTTAAAAAGTTTGTTGGAGGTGATGTCTGAGGAAATTTTGTTCGACTACTGTCAAAGGTAGATTTCGTGTTTGGTTGGGCTAGCTGCATTTTTAACTCACTTATCTGGAACGATGAAAAAAAATCACTTAAAGGTAAAAGAAAATAAGAAACAATATCTCACATTCTTTTACATAGGCAAATATTGATACAGTCGAATCCGAATAACTCAAACTCTGATAACTCAAATTCCCGGTTAACTCAAACGATATTCTAAGTGCTATCCCCCAGAGCATTTAATTCAATAGAAAATTCACTCATTAACTCAAACAAAGTTCCTAATAAATCCCTGATAGCTCAAAGTAAGTTTGGTTTTAGTGAATAGGAAGTAACGGAAATTCAAGAAAAAAGTGAATTCTCTGTATAGTTTCAAATATAAAACATCTCTCCATACATCATAAATGTCATCAGATGAAAAATAAATGGTCAAAAATTGCCAAGAGATACCTTTTGAAATTTTTTACAAACCGTAAGTGGAATTTGGAAGCCATGCCAAAACAACATTGGAATTGATTTCGTGTTGGAACGGACGGTATTTTACTGGGTCCCTATTGTATTTGTATATGGATCTCATTAAAACTAATCAAATTCATAGAAATATTGTGATTATCATGTAATCTTTGTAGTGGTCATGTAGCCTCGTTTTCGACTTACTGGTTAACTCCAAAACCTGCTAAGTCGAAATTTTTATGTGGTCTGCTGATAAATTGAGTTATCATAGTTCAACTGTATGAGGTAATCTTTATTTACTGGTTATACAAGGTAAATTACCTTGATTATGTTAGCAGAGGCATAGCAAGAGGGGAGCGGTCCTTCCCAGATGACACTTTTTAAGGGGTGGCATTTTCAGCCTACTGCATTGAAGAAAACTGTTTTTCTATCGAACACTAGAACTGTCCATTTACATTCATTTATGTTGTTTTGTTTTAGATTCAGTTATGTTGTAAATTTGATGTTACTCGAAAGGGGCAGGGGGCAGCAAACTGAAGCACCATCCCAGGTGGCCTTAACCTCTAGCCAGTGGCATAGTGAGAGTAAATGGTGACCGGAGTATGATATTCATTTTTTTGCCCATATTATTACATTTTGTTTGTGCCTCTCCATCCTAACCCAGCAAAGATATCAAGGCTAGCACCCAAGGCATTATTGCCCCCTCCCGTCACTACACCACTGCCTCTAGCTATGCTGCTGTATATTACTTTTATATAAAATGTCTTAAATTATAAATTATTCACAATTTTTAAACCTTATTTTGTAATGTCATTATCAGTTGTGCTCTGCCTTTCCATCCAGTTCCTGTTAATGCAGCTCTGTACTTAGATTCATCTCCTATTTCCAGCTGAAGTGCCTTTAAATAACAAGATTCAAATAAGTCAACTACTTATGAAGCACATATTTTAAAATTACTAATACTTTTTCTCTCCTTTGTAACATTTCTTCAGGAGTTATTAATCATTAAATTCTGAAAGGCTTTTGCCTCATTTTTTAACATGACTTCATATTTTAAATAGAAAGGTCAGTTGCAATGTGATATACAATTTTAATCACCAAAAATCAGAAAAAAGAATCACAAGTTTCTAACTTATGTGAACTCTTCTATTTACTTTTCGAAAACAAATCACGGCTCTAAACCAAAATGAGTCAAAAATTTCATGAGTGCAGCCAAAAGTGAGTGCGGCCTAAAAAAAACTTTTTAAAAAAAAAAAAATTAACTATCTTTACAAGAAAGATCGAACTACTTCGTTTTAGCATCCACAGTATTTTAAATAGTAATTTAGAAAGTAACTTTATTATTTATATAGTCGTCCCTCCGCAAGTCAGTATTCTACAAGTCGGGAAATTCCACAAGTCGGCAACTTTTACCAAGCCAAGATGGAATACAATAACTTCTGGTTGGGGATTTTTGCCAACAAGAAGTAAATTAATGATGAAAAATAGGAAAGAAAATTCTGCAGCCTGGATTCGAACCAGGAACCTTTGGTTCAGGCCACCAACCAATTGTGTCACTGCGGCCAAGAAAGCTAACTGCTATTTACATGACCTTAGGGGTTGGTTGGAGCAGTTACCTAGTCTGCAGGCTGTTTATTTTCCACAAAATTGGAACTGGCAACCAAGTATAGAGGAATCTCTTCCTCCTTCCATGCATAAGCGACTACATTTTCCTTTACAAAACTTAAAATGACGATTTGTGATTACGGTTAACTTAATTTGAAAAAATATCTGCGATCTTGGAATTCTGCAAGTCGGAAAAATTCACAAGACAACAAGGCCCTGGAACCGAGGTTGCCGACTTGTGGCAGGACGACTGTATAGACATCTTTATTATTTTTATATATTTAATGAAACTTTTATAAATTTCTTAATAAAACATGTAAATAATTATAGTAATCCCTTTTTAATGAACTATTATTTCTTCTTAGTTCTTCGGCGTTGGCCATCAACGGCATCGGCTGATCAATAGCGATAGGGCATACTGTGACGTCATAACATCTAGTAGAGTGAGCTGAATCAAATTTGCCTAATGTGAATTAATAATTAACAATATTTATGACTGAAAATATATGTAGCTGGTTAATTATTGTTCCGAAAAGCTGGGATATTAAGTTTATTGTTAGAAGACTAGTTAATTTAAAGCCACGAACTCAAATCCAAGTAATCTACCGTGTTTTTATCAGATAAGTTTTGCCGGAGAATTTGATAATATTTGCTGAAAAATCCATCTACTGTCTACTCTTTCAAAGAGTTTAACTGTAACAATTTCCTATAAAAAGATAGTAAGCAAATATAAAAGAAATTAGGTATATGGTTGTACTGGTGTTCAACCATAAATCATGATGCTACTTCTCATCTATAGAACACTGGAGCAGTAGTGGGAAGAGGGGGGTTTATTAATAAAAATCAGAAAATAATTCTATTTATTTTACCATAAATTTTGCAAATATGTATGGTATATAGAGAAGAAGCTCTTTTTTCTGTTTAGAAAGAACCCCCCCCCCAAGCTGTATTAAAATTACTTAACATGAGGAGTCGATAACGTCGTTCACGTAATGATTTTTCGTCGACTGCCAATACATCCATATACGTACCTATTTTCTTTTATATTTTTCTACTATCTTTTTATAGGAAAATTCTTTTGCACTTAAACTATTTAAAAGGATCGATCGCAGATGGATTTTTCCAGCAAAAATTATCCGATAAAAATACAGTGTTCATGGCTTTAATTAACCAGTCTTTGTTTAAACATTTATTCTAACCCTTTGAAACAATAATTTACCAGTGACATATTTTCATTCATAAATTATTGTGTTAATTATTACTTCACATGTTAAAAATTTATGCTCTATTGCTATTGGTCAGCAGTTCGTTGATGGTCGACGCCGAAGAAATAAGGAGAAATGCTAGTTCATTAAAATGAGATTACTATAACTATTTAAGTATTTTATTAATAAATTTATAAAAGTTTCATTAAATATATAGAAATAATGAAGATGTCTATATTAATAATAAAATTACTATCTAAATTACTGAACTATTTAAAATATATGGGATGCTAAAACGAAGTAGTTCAACCTTTTTTAGAGTCTAGAAGTATGCAGCCTTTAAACGGCTAGTTTTTCATTTGACCGTTAAATTTGCCTAAAATGAATGCGACCAATATTTGAAAAAATATGGTACTTTCCTTAAATATGGAGGCATTTATTCTCTTAACAGTTCTGGCCCTAGAATAAAACAGGGCCTGGTTCAAAATGTTCTTGCAGGGTCTAATAGTATTTTTTTTTGTATACCAAAAAATCAAAGATGCACGGGCTTCAAAAGCACAGGGCCTTGTACATGATTACATTGACTGTACTACACTCAGGCCAATTCCGAATTCCAAAAGCTTCATATTTTGAGGTCTAGTGCATGGTAATTATATGACATATGACTGCACTTTCTAGCTATTTTTGAACATCTGTCTGCCTATAGATTTACTGACAAGGGAAGTACACGAACATGTACCTCACACATCCATAACAAATTGAAATATGTTACACATCTTAAGCTACTATTGATACTTGCAAAAGCTCATTCTCTCTGCATAATATTATGCAACACCATGTTTTGTGATACATTTTCCTCAACATGGTTATTGTTACAAATGGCGCATTAACAGCTGCCTTCAATTCGTCATTAGAATGATAATGTTGTTTAGACACAATGTCTTTTATGGATCCCCAAAGAGAGTTATCACATGTTGTCAAGTCCAGATTTCTTATGGGCAATTTCAAAATAAATAAATAAATAAATAAATAAATAAAAAATATTTATAATACAAACATAACTGAATATAGTATATCATATGAATGGGTAAGGACTTACGGCCACCCTGTACAATAATAAAAAACAAGAACTATGAACTCCATGTTTATGATATAGTGCCTCAGTTCAAAAAAATATTCAGATACCAACTTCAAAAAAACATTCAGAAAACTTTAAGATTTTCAATGGTTGAGCTATTGGATTTCAATAAATCCAAGTAAATCAAATTACTGAAAGTATGTAAAACTAGATTTAAATGGAAGAAAAATATCATTTAACATATTAGGTGTCTATATTTAGGTGTCTACTAAAACATTTTAAAAACTTAAGAAAAAGACGATCACATAATCTAAGTGATCTTCGAACTGGTGGCTTCAGATCTACTGGGGCAAACAAACGTAAATAAACATATAAAGAAGAGTTTTTTTTTTTATTATAAACCCCTCTCAAAAACTTCTGGTGGCGATTCCCCACAGCGAGATGAAAACAAAAGTTCATATAAACATGGTTTGGATAACAAAACCATTTTAGAGATTTCCATAGTTAAAAGTGAAGTTTCAGCAACTGGTTTTGCATTCAAGAATTTGTTGCAGCTCCTCCGCATGTCACCTGCCATCCACAGAGTAGAAAAACAGGCTCCTGAAACTTCAATTTTAACTGCGGAAATCTCAAACGGTTCATTATCCGTTTATGACAACCATTTAGATACACCCTGTATGCTTTGTAAAAAGCAAAAACAAAAACAACAACAAAAAAAAACAAACCAAACAAACAAAAAAAAAGCATTTTTTTAAAAAGTATATATATGCAGTAGAAACCTGTTTTAACTTAGATGGATCTAGATATTATTACCTCATTACAAAAAATTAAAACATCAAGATTTTGACTTAATTATACATAAATTAAATGAGAGGGAGAATGGTCTAGGATTAGCAATATTGGTAGCATCTTTATTTAGTGCTCAACGCGTATCGAGAAACATATCATCAGGAGCAAAGATTGACTACAACTAGAAACATCTCCAGTCAACTAGGAGATGTCAACTGGACGATAACCAAGTGGACGACGATAATTTTATAATTTAAAAAAAAAAAACGCAAACTAAAAATACCAACTTTATTTTGCCGTCCGTTTTAATTTTAACATTGATGTATTTAAATGCAAACAAATATATTTATTTATCGTCATAATAATTTTTAAGTAATTTTTTAAACTATAAATTCTTCAATGAAAAAATTCCTAATGATAAATGGCTAATAAGTCGTGTCTGGGTTAATATAATTGAACAATGTTATCATAATTAGCTAATTGGTTAAAAAAGGTTCTAAATACGAATTGTATCACGTAGCATTTGCCGTTGATAAAAATGCGAAGATTCTGTGGTTAGATCCTCATCTGAAACGATAACACTTACTTTGCATTAGTCATTTTGCGTACTTTGCATACTTTCTTTTTCGAAAGTATTTTTTATTGCATTATTTTACTGATCTGATAATATACAAGGTGATTATAATTAAAGTCCCTTTGTAAAAATGCTATAAAAAAACAACCATGAGTCCGAATGACTTCAAATTTGGACTGAGCATTCTTGAAGAAGGGGCATTTGATATGGATAAGAAAAAAAATAGTTCCAAAATTTATCACTAGATGGCGCTGTAAGCGGCATATTATGCCTAGGAGGATTTGTACTATGCAAATTGAAAGATACGCATGCGCATGAGACATTGCATGTGTTATAAAAACGCAGGCCTCATGGCGTTCTCGTCATATTTGTATCTCAGCAGCTTGCCATGGGTCTGTCAATGAAGGATCGCGCTCTGCTTGTGAAGCTCTTTTACAAGAATGGCGACTCTGCCATAGCAGCTTTAAAGAAATTTCGGGTATTAAAGGGAATGAAAAAAGGATGTGGTCCGATGTCTGCAAAGGCTCTGAGGTGTATGATTAAAAAATTCGAAGCGACAGGTTCTTTTGCAGTGAAATCTGGCAGAGGGAGGAAAGCAGTTGCTTTGACGTCAGTAGAAGATGTGGCTGAAGCATTAGAGGAAGGGTCGAACAGTGGTGTGCAAACGTGCAGTGCACGGGGAATTGCCCGAACTTTAGACATGCCTGTGAGCACGGTCAATAAAATTTTACGCAATATCCTGCATTGTTATCCCTATAAAATTACCCATGTTCAGGAGTTACTTCCTGCTGACCTGCCAATTAGACACACGTTTGCTTTAGAATTTCTAGCTCGCATGGAAGTGGACAATGAATGGCCATGGAACATCTTGTGGACAGACGAAGCCCATTTTTATCTCCACGGCGTTGTCAATACACAAAATTGCAGGATATGGGCAACGGAAAATCCTTTCGCATGTGTTTCAATACCGCTTCATTCTGCAAAGGTAACTGTGTGGTGCGGGATGACAGCATCATTGATTATAGGGCCATTTTTTTTTCGAGGAAGTGGGTCCTGCGGGTCCCGTTACCTGTACAGTCAATGGTCAACGGTATGCGTGTCTTTTACGCAACCAGGTAATTCCAACATTTCAACAGCATGCATGCGTGGATAGAATAATTTTCATGCAAGATGGCACTCCTCCGCACATTGCAAAGCCAGTGAAGCAACTGCTGAAGACACATTTCGGAGATGATAGAATTATCAGCCGTCATTTTCCGAGAGCCTGGCCTGCAAGATCACCGGACCTCAATCCTTGTGACTTCTGGCTCTGGGGTTACCTTAAAAATCATGTGTTCAGTGGCCCAGTTGCAAATTTAGCGGAATTGAAGGCTCGGATTACGCACCACGTTCACAACGTGACCCCGGAGACACTCCGGTCTGTTGTGGAACATGCTGTTTATCGGTTAAAACTTGTGGAGGAAAATGGTGGACAGCATATTGAACATGTCTTGCGCAAGTCCCGAGATAATTAATAGGCGTTTCCATTGTTGCTTTTTATGTGGTTTTGGGCCCAAGGACAATTAAAAACCGAATCATTATGTGCTTTTTATGCGGTTTTTGGCCCAAGGACAATTAAAAACCGAA
>JAHWFO010013848.1:5979696-6026028 GCA_023313115.1 Rhysida immarginata
ATGTGCTTTTTATGCGGTTTTTGGCCCAAGGACAATTAAAAACCGAATCATCATGTGCTTTTTATGCGGTTTTTGGCCCAAGGACAATTAAAAACCGAATCATCATGTACTTTTTATGCGGTTTTTGGCCCAAGGACAATTAAAAACCGATTTTTCCCATCCGATGTGGTACGACCTTGCCGTGGTGGATGGGCTTTGCACTAACAGTGCCACAACTGTTAAATGACTTGAAAGTCATGTTTTCCATCATCAAACCCGAAGCAATCATGTTCATTGACCGGTACAGTTGATTTTTTGCTAATACTGTACTGTATAATAAAAAAAAAATCATGTTTAACTTGTTTTAGTGTCAATTGCATTCCTTGACCAACTTTAATGTAAAAACATCATGCCATAAACAACTCATGCCAAAGCCGTCGTATTTCAATTCAAAATGCCACTTTTTTTTGTTTTTTTTTTAAGTTATAAAATTTTCGTCGTCAACTTGGTTATCGTCCAGTTTTACCGTCGCCCACTTGGTTTTCGTCCAGTAGACTATCGTCCACTTGACCAGTGCCTAGTTGCACTCGTCCAGTTGACTAGATTTTAGGTCCAACTAAGTTAAAACAGGTTTCTACTGCATATGCATACTTTTTAAAAGAATGCATTTTTGTCTATTAATCAACAATATAAACCAACCATGCAATTACTAAGCATAAATTATTAAGTCTATGGAATTTCATTTTAAAACATTAACAAACTGTAGGACACTGCTAATAAGAAATGAAAAAACAAAATAAATAAATAAATAAAAATAAATAATTAAAAAAAATAAAAATTTGTAGTCATTGACTTAAGTATTAAGAGAAGTAATTGATGTGCCAATTTTTGCTTTTCAATTTCTTCTGTTAGAAATTTTTTTTAAGAAAAGACGAGCCATAATTTCCTTCCAAAGCAAAAATTTCATGCAACATGATAAACATTTCAGGTAACAGAAATGCAGTTAAGAAAGTTTCTACTGAAATCTATTTTTTTTAAGATTGAGGGGTTATGCTATTGATGTGCACTCATTTAAAGATAGAGTCTAACGCTGAAGGAGAAGTCAATTTTAATATTACATAAACACGCACCATATATTTACCTTTTGTGTTGCCTTTAGTTCCCTCTTTAATGTCTGACATAAATTTCGATATTCTGAAAGCTTTAAGTTTGACTGTTGAAGCTTTTCTTGAAGTTCATTTATATCACTTAAGTATTCATCCTTAAAATGTGAAACACTTTGATCAGATTACATCATTAAAAAATTTCTTGATTGTTAAAATTTTTTTTTACCTGTTTTAAATCATTTTTATTCTGTTTTCCAAATTGTAATGCATCACCATTTTTTGCAGAGTCAGGAAACGCAGCTAGCTAATGTAAACAAGAAATCAACATTTATTGCCTAAAAACTGTAATTTCTAACAATATTGAAATCTGTCTATAACGGCCACCCAAGGGACCAAGCAAAAGTGGTTGCTAAGCTCAGGTGGTCATTACATACAGATTCAATTAAAAAAAAAATACAAATTAACAACATAATCAAAAACAAGAAAAAAAAATGCATTTATATAATATAGGCTGAAATAAGCAATATTCTGTGTTTCTGTATCTCTTCCTTGACTGTGATTGGTTGATTAAAGAGAATAGTTTAGTAATGTAATTGGGAGTTAGGTTAGTACTTAAATGGTAGTTATAGACAGGTGGTTTTAGTAGAGATTTTATTGTGTGTAGAAGAAATTTAAATTGATTAAAAAAAAACATAATTTTTATGTTAACTTTGATTGGACTTATCACTGTTTTCAGTCTTACCACTCTGAGTCCACTTTTGGTTTATTCCAGGGTTTTTGTGTCTCATACTTATCTTCTTCTACATCCATCGTACGTTCACTTTCACCTCTTTTATTGAACTTATTTTTAAATGATATTTCATACGCCATCTTACCAACTGTTTCTATTTTTTATGCAGATAATGCCACTTTATTACTCTCTAACCAAGATCAGACAAACTTAGTTCACTCTCTTAATCAGGTGCTAACAGTCTTGAAGGAATGGAACGATAACAACCGAATGTCTCTTAACATTCAAAAAACTAAAATTATGCTTTTCACACAACGAAACAAATGGGAAATATCTATTCCATTATTGTTTCTTTATGGTAATAATTTAATTTCCGTTACAAAATCTTCTAAATATTTAGGCCTTTATTTGACACATGACTTGACTTGGAACTTACTTGTCGATAACTTAATAAATAAATTAAATAAAAAAAATGGGTATGATTGTCAGACTATACTATTTACCGAATAACATACTTTATCTTTTATATTTTTCGGAGATACACTCAAACTTGTGCTACGGTACCATCTTCTGCAGGTCTACCATGTCATATAATTTGGATAGAATAACGAAACTACAAAAATGGTTCATACGAATAGTAATAAAAGCACATAGATTGGACTCAGTCTCACATATGTTTCTACCATTACGTATACTCACGATACAACAAATATATTTTATGCAGACGTGAGCATTTATATACAAAATAAAGCGCTTACTTATAATATCTACTCCTATCGTTATACAAAAAAAGTTGCGAGGTACACAATTATTCTACACGAGTGCTGACAGAATTCGATTGCCTTTTATTAGTCGTAATTATAGTGGAAGATGTGTGTTTTATAAAGGCATACTTAATTGGTCTGCTCTGCCTGAGAATATTCAGTCCTTAACGTCCTACAGAATATTCAGAAGTCATAATATTGAGGTCCGATATGATTGCTGTAATAATTAATCAATACAGATGTATTAATAATTTTCAACCAGATTAGACAAGTTTGAGGACTTTGATAGTGATGGTTAAACCTAATCCTCACTATACCTACTTGCTCTTTTATAGATTATATACACTGAGATTACACTGGGAAACTTTCAAGGTGAATACCTTAGCTCCTTTCTCAGTTTGATATAGTTCTAGTTATATGCTATTAATGATTTAATTACTATCTGAATTGGTTGACGCTAATTTTTTAGTATAGGCTCAGTCATATTTGGTTATTATATAAATGTCTTGATTTAATCAACATGCCTATTATCATTATGTTTAATCTAAATATGTTCAAGTTCGAAATATTGTTTACTTAACTTATGGACTTGATCATACACATTTTATCGCGGTTCGAACTCGAATGCCCCTTTTTAACCTTCCGTCAGGCGCAATACTGTTTGTCACATCTTCAGGCGCAATGAGCCTGTTAGGCACATTCCATTAAAAGATCTGATTGTAACAATAAAACCTTTTTTTATTTTTTTAAATCAACCTTCCATTAAAGAAAAACGTTTTTTAAGAGTTTTCTGTTAATTTAAAACGTAAGAGTTATAAAAAAATGACAAATTCACAAAATTTACAAGAGCAGTATAATTGAGAGGGACAGTGTTCCTGATAGGCTCATTGCGCCTGAAGATGTGACAAACAGTATTGCGCCTGACAGAAGGTTGAAAAAAGATGTAAAATACA
This sequence comes from Rhysida immarginata, assembly GCA_023313115.1. Classification (NCBI taxonomy): domain Eukaryota; kingdom Metazoa; phylum Arthropoda; class Chilopoda; order Scolopendromorpha; family Scolopendridae; genus Rhysida; species Rhysida immarginata. The sequence goes on from JAHWFO010013848.1 coordinate 5,983,229, forward strand.
GTAGAACTTGGTTAAATGAATAAAATAATTCAATTTAGTGAATCGATTTTGAAAAAATACATGCCTCAGAAACTCTGCAAAATTAGTTGCAATGCACCTGACAGAACACTTTTATCACTGTCCTCAATCAAAAATTTTTGACATGAACTAACGGATATGTCTGAAAAGGTCACTAAATAAGAGACAGCTATTCAAAGTTTCAAGTGTTTCTGGCATCTAGGAGGGCGAAGGCGATCTAGAATACGAGAGCTGTGCCTATTAGATCAGTTGCGCCCGACGGAGGGTTAAGCTTTTTTTTTTTTTCAATTAACCTTAGTTTGTATTTCGCATGAAAACCTTCTAATCCTATCCCTAACACTATACTGTTATTTATTGTGTTAAAATTAAATACACACTATATTTATCTATAACATTTATATTTATTGCATTTATTACTGTTTATTTGTTTATTGTAGATCTGGTTTTCTGCATTTTTTTAATTATATAATGTGTTTAATGTTGTTTTTTGCTTGCCCGTAAGGATCTAACTTGTTGGTTTTTGACCATACCGATCCCTATTGGGCATTACTGTATTCTCATTTATTAAATAAATAAATAAATAAATAAATAAATAAATAAATAAACAAACATATTAAAAATATTAGTTTTCAATTAATAGTTACTTGTGAAATCTATTATTTCTGAAATACAAGCATATATTTTAAAAATGCTAATTGAATCCCCTTAAGAAATAATAAAATTTTACAGGTTTACTTGAATTTATACTCTACCAAACCATTAAGAAATTAGTATTAGAGTAAATTTATGCATTCAAATATTGAAAAAATTGAAAATATGAAATATTCGTGGGCAGCTCCCCTTCCCCCCAACCTCCCCAAAATAAATCCTGGTTATGGCCATGGAAATACAGTAGAGACCCATTATGTTGCGACTCAGTTATTTCATGGAATCAGTTAAGTCATGGTTGACGCCTGGACCCTGTTTTTTTTGTTTTGGTTTATTTTATTTTTTTTAAGAGGGAAAAAATGTAATAGGTATTTAATTTTCATTACATATTCATAATATCATTTTGTAAACTTTTGATATAGCTGATAAAATAAATACAATACATATGTAATCTTAAGGCTACTAAAACTCGTTTACTTTATCAAGCACATGATCGGATTGGTGTTTTTTTGCTTTGGTGGATCTTGAAAAATGCATCCATGTGTGTTCATTTATTAAGTCGTATATTTGCACTTTTACCAGAATTAAAATAATTGATTTAATTAGAATTTATCAAAATTAAGCAAATGATTATTTGATAATATATTTTTTATTGCTTAGCAATTAAGCCTGCTAATCCCTATTAAAAATGAGACGATTGCAAATAGTCCTGTTGAAGATGGGGCCTTCATAAATTTTCTTCTCCCTCTCTTCAAAAGAGAAAAAGTGATTGCTTAGATACTGAATATATAATTAATAATATTAGGGATGGATGATAATTATCATTCACCCTTCATCCATCCCTGATACTATATATTCAGCATCGTTGATTATGTTTTAGATAGCAAAATGCCACCTTAGAAACATGCCTATGCAGATGCTAAGTTTGGTGATGGTACAAAATGACTCTACCCTCAAATACATGTATAACCTTTTAAAATTTACCTGATATTTCATTTCACTTAGTTGTATATTCAGCTGTTTTGTCTTACTTCTTTCACTTTCTAATTCAGCTGTTACTTCTCGAATTTTCCTAGATAATTCGACAATTTTTGAAGCAGCGGCATCACTGGTTAGATTTCCAGCTAATTAAGAAAAAGAAATATAGGTATATAATTAAAGAAATATTTTATAACATAGGTTGATTATTTAAATGAACATGGGATATCAATACATAACTTACTTAATTTAATGTAAAAGTAATTAAATAAAATTAAATAATAAAATAATAATTGAGGTGAGTTTTTCTGATGATTCACTGATGATCCCAACTTTTTTTAGAATTGAAGATTTTTAAGTTGAAATCACTTCTTATCTTGGATTTCAACTTAAAAATCGTTTGTTCTAAAAATAATTATCGGTTTTATCCGTGAATTATCATCAGGAAAAGTCACTTCAATTTTGACATCAACTGGATATCATCTAGACTTCAAAAGTTGGATCAAAAACCCAAAATTGTGGACTAAAAGTGACTTTTCATCATCATTATTATTTTATTATTTAATTTTAAATTTTATTTTTAACTTTATTTAATTACTTTTACATTAAATTAAGGAAGTTGTGTGTTATTATCTTTTATTCAAGTAAATTTAAAATACTTCCAAGTAAAAAAAATAGATTTATTATTATCAGGTTGTTGCAAAAGTTTTTTCTGGATTTTTATTCCAACACAAAAACGATTGAACTTGAATAACAGATTCAGCTCATGCAGATGCCGGGCAATGGTTGAAAAGTGAACCTTGAACTGGTCTGCGAGTTCCCTCGTTGTTACATTGTGATCTTTATCAATTGCTTGGCACAGATCACCATCAATTGGCCGACCAGAGAGGTGCATCTTGAAGAGTGCTATCTCCGCGTCTGAACCGGCGATACCATTCTTCTATTGTACATAAATAACGGTGCCGTCACCTAAACATTGGCAAATGTTTCGGTGACATTGCGCAGCACTGATCTTTCCAGAATACTCATAGAAGATTATTGCTCGAATATGCTCGCGTGAAAGGTCCATTTCAGACCGTTGATGGCACTCACAGATGTATAGTCAAAAAGTTGATTCTTGGATGTAATATAGCAAAGATATTCAGGAATCGAATGCAATAATTTGTTTGAAAAATATGAACACCCCCCTCAGAAAACGAGCCCTTCTTGGGCACGGGTTCTAGAACCGAAAGAAACTTTTGCAACAACCTGATATTTAACTCCCAATATGGATAAAGTTTAACAACATGTACATTATTAAAAAATTATACCTTAATTTAGAAAAATTCTTTTGTGATATGAATTAACATTAAGTCGTTTATTTATTGTTTTTGTATGAAACTTATTTAGATAATGATAATGAATTTTTTGTAAAACTTGTTATAATTGGAATAGCAATAATAGCATATTTTGTATGGCAGTGAAGTTATTTATATTTTATTTGTTACATTTTTATTTTTTAAATGCAAAAATATTACTTTTTTTTGTATAATTGTATTAAATACATGTATATTAACAAAGTTAATAATTGTTTTAAATTAATATTGCAAACATATAAAATAAATTAAATTAATGTCTGCATGATTTTTCCCATACAAGCCAAAACATGGCTTTGGAAACACTTTGTTTATAATTATTATTATTATTATTATTATTATTATTATTATTATTATTACTGCTCCTTTTAAATGCGACTATCACATTAATAATAATATTCACACCATAACCAATTCGATCAAGATCTGGGAATTATTTTTTTTTTGCAATCTCTCTTTCAGTGACCATATGAATTCCCTGCACCTGGACATTTTTCGTTGCCTGGATTTGATCAAGAGGGCTTCGCATTTTTTTATGGACTTGAGGACTCACCTTATTTTATTTAAGGCTTTTGTTGTCCCAAAGCTTATCTAGTGCACATGGAATTGGTTTGGTGGGAACCTTCAAATCCTTAACAAAATCCAGCCTAAATGTGCCAGTTATTTTCTTTTATTTGCAAACGAACAGGCATAATTAAATTGGGACCTGACTGTCCGTTTGATTTTAGTGTTAATTGCATCATTAGTATTGTCCTATTTCATAAAATCTGTGGCAGCCTTATATCGTGAGTTTTAATTTTCATTCTTTTCGAAGGACGTGTAGGGGGTTTGTGTTAAAACCCTCTGTTAGCTAGCAATCTTTTCTTTCCCGGATTAATCCGGTGTATAAATTAGTTTGCAATTACACACGAGTATTTTAATGACATTGACCTTTGTCTTGCTGAAGGTCTGCACTTAATTTATTTTCCTAATTTTTTCTTTTTTTTTTTTTCTTTCTTCCCCTTTTAATGCAAACAACACCATCCAATAATTACTGTTTAACGAATATTACACCAGTAGGAAAGATAGCCCCAGCCTGCGAACTGGGTACTGCTCCATCCAACCCTAAGGGCATGTTGATAGCGTTAATGCTTCCATGTCCACAGTGGCGCAATTGGTTGGTGTGTCTGCACGGTGAGCAGAAGGTTTCTTGTTCGAACCCAGGCTGTGGAATTTTCTTTCCTATTTTCATAAAAAATTTAAACATCTGAGGGTTTTTGTTTTGTTTTATAAATATTTTTTTAACTTTATTTTATTTATTTATTTATTTATTTTTTGGATATAGAGGGCTACATATTAAATATAGTGATTATTTGGGAAAATGAGGCAATCAATAAAGTTTCCAATCACTTTGAATGTTTGAAATTAATTTATGAAATGCAAATTCTAGATAGTTTCTAATTCTTCCTAGTAAGCATGAAAGCAGATGATAAATGCAGCATTTGAAAAATTAAAAATATACAGAAAATTTTAAAATGTGATAATAGAAGATAATACCTGTTAATAATGTCATTTCACTTTTCAGTTTCTTCTTTAACCTTTTAATTTCAAGAGATTGTTCTTCAACCAGAAGTTTAAGATATTCTTCAGAATTTTGACTTTCCTAGAAAAGGATGAACATATGCATTTAATTTCATAATGGTATAAATCAATAAAATGAAACTACTGTCCGGGATTCAAGAGAAGACCTCTGAGTTGCACAATTCCACCACTACACAGCAGAAACATTTGGGTGAGTTCGTTTCTAAAAAGGTTGGCTAGGGATATTGCAATTGTTGTCATATTTTTCTCTGGAAATTGTTGTCTAAAGCACGCGTGCAACAAAAACAATGCAGACATGAGGAGAGATAACATGTGATGCAGGAGAAAAATATGACAACAATTGCAATATCCCTGTCCAACCTTTTTAGAAATAAACTCACCCAAACATTTCTGCCATGTAGTGGTGGAATTGTGCAACTTAGAGGTCATCTCGTGAGTCCCGGACAGTACATGTATAATACTAACTTCGTTTAGTTCTTCCTTTTTAACTTCCACATCTAATGGGTCCTTAATGTCATTGATCTGGAAATAATTTTAAAATTTAAACACAAAAAAAAAATAAAATTTCTAACCTCTATATAGATACATAATATTAGCAGGAATATATGAAGAGGCCCATCTTCACATATTCCTGACAATGTTACCACAGCATTATTAAAAGTTTTAATTAAGGAACTTCTTTTGGAAACTTCATTCATTACTACTCTATTTCAAAAAGTAGAGACAAATGTCTCTAATCAAGGTTAATATATTTAGTTATCGGCATCACACAAAGTATTGTTTATTACAAAACATCATTAAAATCGTTTTCCTGTTTGCTTGGGACTAATATAAAGTAAAATATGATCCTCATGCAATGCTCCCATTAAAATTGACAGAGGGCGGGGTGTTAACTGCAGCAAGAGGGCACATCATGCAGTGTCAAGGCATCTCATGGGGAAGGGGGGCGAGGTGCAGGGACAGGGCTAAGCCTAATTGTGTGCTTTCTGTTTAATAAAATCAGGCGGAAGGAAACGTGGAAGATACAATTTGATAAGTACTGTTTTCGCGGAAAAGCACTGTTTTTGGGAACGAGCGCACTACTCCCGTGACAGGGCGCAATACGCTCGCGGCAGGGCGCAATAAGCTCGCGGCAGGGCGCAGCGCAGCCGTAAAATAGGCTAGCGGGCGCACTGTCATGATTATGATGCTAATATTAAATAAAAAAATGGGCATAAGATCTTTATGATTGACATAACTACCATACTTTTCATGGTCTGTAAAATTGCCACTGTTAATAGTAATTAATAATCATTACTCATACCGGCAACTGAATCAGAAATCTTGATGCAAATTACATGATGATGATCATCACATAGTCTCTGCAACAACAAAAAAAAGTGAAGCACCCAGGAGGAGTGGTTGAAAGTGAATTAAACGACATATGATGAAAGAACATGTGACTTTATTGTACTGATTACAATATGGGATGAAACAGACAACACCATTGGCAGGACAGGTGGAATGTTGGCGCCAAGTCAGCAGAGTGTGGCACCCCCTCTGGCCCCAATGCATGCTTTTATGTGGTTCGGAATGGTGTCAAACAGTCTTTGGATCCTCTCCTGAGGCAAGTCAGTCCACAGTTGCTGCAGCTGTCCCTCCAGATCCTGCAGGTTGGTACTGGGACGGAGTCGCCTTCCAATGTCATCCCACACGTGTTCAATAATGGAGAGGTCCGGGGATCTTGCTGGCCATGGGAGGACCTCAACATGCTATAGGCAGTCCATAGATACATATGCTGTGTGTAGGCATGTGATATCCTGTTGGTACAATGTCCCAGGATGCTGTGCCAGAAGGGGTAGGACGTCCGGACGTAGATGCACGTATCACTGTGCCGTCAAAGTCTACCGAAGTACTATTAGAGGTTATCTGAATGCATATCCGATGGCTCCGCATACAATGATGCAAGGGGTTATACCTCTGTGTCTCTCTACAATATGGGACAGCTGTGCCCTCTGCCCTCGACGCCGCCATACGCGAACACGATGGTCATGGAGAAGTGGGACTCATCACTAAACATGATGCAACGCCATTCGTCCTCTGTCCATGCCTTCTGAGCAAGGCACCACACTAAATGCAGGTGTTGGTGTTGTGGTGTTAATGGCAACTGGCTTATGGGGCAGTAGGATCCCAATCCGGCGGATACGAGTCCTCGAGACATTGTGCAGGAACTCACAGGGTGTTGTAGAGTCTCCAGCACATGTTCGCAGATGGCGGGTGCTGATGCCATGGGATTCCTTAATGCTTGGAGCACCATATGACGGTCCTCCCTTGGGGTGGTGTTTGTTGGTCAAACCAAACCTGCACAACATGCATTCCAACATCGGGCCACTGTGACATCTGAATGGCCCACATGCCTGGCAATTGGACGATACAACCAACCAGCCTCATGCAGTCCCACAATGCGGCCCCTGTAAAATGCTGTCACTTGGTGGATAGGATATTTAATGCATTTGCGAGACATCATGGGTGCTTTGTACAGTACGGTTATCCTCTCTGAACGTCTTGCGTAACTCTTGGACTCACAGCAGTTGACTGGTAACAACTTAACAACATGGCCAACGAATGCACTCTGGTGAGCTTTTAAATCTTTGAATCTAATCGTTTACTCACACATCAATGGCATGCATGTGTACCGAAATAGGATAATATTGGATCACTCCTTCTGGGTGCTTCACTTTTTTGTTAGCCAGTGTATTTAAAAGTTCTGCATAGTAGCAACCGATAATGCTCATTCTGACATTGTAGAAAACAAAGAACTGTTAGAGTTTGAGGAGGGGTTCACTGTGTATGCCCTACTTGCCAGAGCAATAACTTAAAATTTCAAAAGAGAATATTTTTTTAAAGTACAGTGCTCCCTCTGCATAATGGCACTCTACATAACGGCAACTCCATATAACGAAGTTTTTTTCCGGAGAAAAAAACTTCGTCATATGGAGTTGCAATTATAAATTTGCCATTATGTAAAGTGCTGTTATGCACTGTATTCAATGTATGAATAATAATATACACTTAAAGACATAGAAAGAGTTTGACAACTTGACGTCAACAAGATGTCAAGTCCAACTCTTGCCAGTCTAAGAAATAAATGACATTCATAATGTGAAAAAGTACTATACTGACAAAGCCTGAAGTCATCTGAAAAGACTTGTAAAGAACACAAAAATGTAAATGTACATCAACTGATAGTTTAATTCAATATTTGCCATTTTGCAATCATATCAAACAGAAGTATGTGCAGGACACCATAAAGAACTGGTATAAATAACCATAGAGCAACACAGAAACCATTGAATTCAGAGAAAAGTGGAACTCCATCATCATTTGTATAAGGAATGGCTACATGTGACAACAGACAACTGATATGGTCTGATATATCACATTAAACCGTGTTTAGTTACAATAGTTGTCAGACAATTGTTACATAATGTGGTAGAGGTTTCATGAATCAATGGACCAGCCTGTCTGGTAAGGGTCCAGAGTCTGAGGTATGTATTGCTTGTTTGGAATAGGTTCGCTGATACAGAGCCGGTGCCAGCAAAGGTACCACATGTGCAGCTGATAAATGGGTGCATACAGAGACAACCAAAAGGTGGGTGCTGCCCCTTCTGATATTAGTTTTCATACTGCAACTTTCTATATAGCAATATCAGTGTAGTGCTGCCCACTACTATATAGAAAGTTGGAAGAACTCAAAAATTTGATTGTGTCAATCTATTCTGTTTCCTAATTGGCTATTTCCTTTATCTGCCTCCACTGTATAATAAACCATTCAACCCTCAAATCTAATTGGTTGATACTGACCTTCTGTTTTATGTATATTCAGTGGCGTTCCCACTTTCCTTTTGTATCTGCATCCATGATGGTGCTGGATATACCAAAATGCATCGGAGAAAATAAATCTAATACTGATCTCCAAGAACTTTTACCTTGTGTATTTTAAGCAATAAAGACTATTGTGCAAATTCTGTATCTAGTCCTAAAATATTATAGCAGATTAAGTTTAACTGCAGTGTTACATTTCTATCCCGAAGGAGATGGACACTAAGATATTCTCCCACTGGATATTATTATTTATTTAATTTAAAATTCAGTGGAATTAACACAGTGGAAGTTTACAGAGAAAAAGGCCTATTATTGGGAAGTGCATTCCGTTGCAACCGATTAAAACGCTTATGTGTTTCTAATACTGACGATTGTAGTATTGGAAAATAATTATCTTAGATATTATTCCTCTGAATGGCAAAGTGTGTGATCAATGGCCTCTAGACCATAGCGATAATTCATTCATTCATTCATTCATTATTCTGAAATTCAATTTGGTCAATGTTACATTTTACATTTTGCAAATGTTTACATTGAATAAGATATACAATTCTTTTTCTTGACCCTTTCTTTATAAACTTTGAAATAATATATCAAAAAAAGAATTATAAGGGTTCCTTAACAAAATATATTCGCTAAAAGAGACAAAATTTAACCACCCTTCCTTCATAACACTCTGTAAAATTAACCAAACCCCCTTTCCCAAATGAATGTATATAACATTAAAAAATTCCCCTTAAAAAAGGAAATCTTTTCACATAAAAAATGAGCCACAACCATACGCATAATCAAAGGAATTTTTTTTTTTTTTTTTTTGGAATGTATAGACCAATGTTCATATTTTGATATCCCTCCCTCCCATTCACGGTTATCACAGTTTCAAAATCTCCCCTGTCAAGTGAACTTTTTTATAAATGATCCTTAAATGCTTATATTATGTAAATGTGATACATATGAAAAATTATTATAATAAATAATAAAGCTGCACATGCTAAACAGAGTGATTATGTAAATTATGTATTTATCTGTAATGGCTATTGTATTTTCAAATGATATTTTTAATGTTTAAATTTCACTGTAATAACAAGAATTAAGTAATGCTTTTGTAATAATTTTCTTTTTTTTTTTAAATTTCAAATTAAAGTAATTGAATACTTATAGCAATTTACCTCCAATGATAAATTTCCAGGAACAGTAAAAGCAGAGAAATTGTCACTAAATATATTTGGATCAATTCCATCTTCTAATTTAGGCTTCATTTGCCAAGCAATCTTTTTGGGTTTATTATAATCTAGTGAGGTGTCCTTATGTTTCATTTCGAGATTCTGCATCATATATTTAGCTGTGATTTACGAATACTATTTATGAAAGATAAAACAAAAAACAATATCTGGAATGAAAGAAGTAACATAGAAGATTATAAAAGCTAACCTCTTCGTTTTCCCTCATACACTTGCTGAAATAATTTTCCCAGAATATTTTAAATAGTAACCATATAAACTGTTTGAAATTTTGTAATGTAACAATAGCAAATTTGTTATTTTTATTTTAATGCTAAAGCAAAGTAACAACTATTTTAAAAATTTCACATTCTTGTTTAAATATCCAAAGTAAAGTACAAGGCTCATTCAATGAATAACCAAAAACATGTTTTAGGAAAAATTTATTACAAAACAGCAAATTAACTACATACATTACAGGTACATACTATTTTTCAGTATACTCCCCTATTAGGAGAATGCACCTACACCAGCAACTGATATGAGCACTGCATCCACAGGAAAAAAAAAATTCTTTTGGACACTCAAACCATAGGCTTTGATGGTAGACATTAAGACACAGGCAGTGTATGGTCTCGCATTGCCATGGATGAAACTTCGCCGCTTAAGCTTGGAGCTCCCGTAACGGTGGCACCATTTTGTATAACTGCTCCCCAGCGTTTCATGCGCGAGGCAGGAGTGCCAACCCAATACCACCTAGAGAAGACCTGTTCTTTAGGCGGCATTGGCCAGTCCCAGTTATGAAAGCTTAAGGATGCCTCCACAAAATTACAAACATATAATACCACAGTCGGTATTTAAATTTTTTATACCACTTTTCTTGTTATTTATTGAATGAGCCTTGTATAATGAATTTAGCTTAAATGAAGTGTATTATTTTTAGGAAAATTTATAACAAGAAAAATTAAATCAGTTTAGTAACTTAGGAGTCCTTAATATATGTTGATTTTAAGTTCTGAAAAATGATGACTGTAAAGAATGATGTATGTATATTAGAACATGAATTTCCCATTGAAATGATGTTTTATATGAGAGAAGTTCCAGAGCGACCAAAAAAATTGGAATTTTTATAGAAATGTGTAAGCATATCAATATACAACTACACCACATCATAATTCTTCATCAAAATTTCTAGAGGCAATAAAAGAAGGTTCCTTATTTGAAGGGGAACAACGCATTCGTTCATAGCGACAAGCCACTCGAAAAAAATCGTCCAGTCAGCCTGACACAAGTTCAAAAGCTTGGAAGCTGCAAGGAATTATCACTGCTCGCACCTCCAATTTTCTGATGGGCTACGCCATGTTGCTTTCGATGCACTGGCAGCTTTAACTAGTGCTGCACTAAACACCGCTTTGTATTCTCAAGCACTGAAGGGATATCGCTTCCCAGTGGCACCCCACATTTTCAAAAGCAATCATTCTTTCATGTTTGTCGTAATGACTTTATGACCCCCTCCCCCCTCATATGTATCATTATACAGAGTTGAGTCACATTATTATGACCACAGCTAATATCCCTAATAACCGCCTTTAGCGGCATGGACAGCAGCTAGACAGCATGGGAGCAAGTCAATAAGATTCTGGTAGGTTTCTACTGGTAGCTGTTGCCATGCAGACTGTAAAGCATCTGATAGCTGGTGAAGGGTACGCAGTGGTTGTTCCATAGCACGCACATGACGATTGAGGTGATCCCAAAGGTTCTCGACTGGGTTGAGGTCTTGGGAATTATGGGGCCAGGGTAATACTTGGAACACTTGGTCGTGTTCCTCAAACCACCCCCGAAGAATTGCAGCCGTATGACACGTCGTATTATCTTGCTGGAACTTGCCATCCCCCTCTGGGAAGACAGTTACCATGTACGGGTGTACTTGATCTGCAATTATGGATAAATAACCGAATCGGTTGAGAGTGCCTTCCACAGGTATCAGTGGGCCCGGACAATGCCATGAGAACACGACCTACACCATGACGCTGCCGCCACCAGCCTGGATTCGTCCAACAATGGTCGCAGGATGCTTGTTCTTGGAGATTTCTCGCCTCACCCACCAATGGCCGTCACTTCTGTAGAGCAGGAATCGTGACTCATCTGAGAAGGCAACTTTTTTCCAGTCAGAAGTGGGCCAGTTTCTGTACTGCTGGGCAAATTGAAGCAGTTCTTGGCGAAGAACCTTCGTCAGCATGGGTGCGGTGATCATCCGTCTGGTGCAAAGGCCCGTACATAGCAGGGTCCTCTGTACTGTGGTTTTAGAGACATGTCTGGTAGCACACTCATTGGTTTGAGCATAAGTTGGTCTACTGTAGCTCTTCGGTTGGCCTTCACACAGCTTCTCATTAATGGCACATGGTGATCCACAGTTCCTATACCGTTTATTCTGAACGGTCCCATTTTCCCAGTCATGGTACACTTTTCCAGATCTGATAAATCACGTTTCTTACCCATAGCAGCAGTGATATGTTTTTAACATAGTGGAAACCTACCTTATACAGTCACCTAACCAATTCCTAACACGTGACATAGTTCCTTGGCTGGGCAACCCCGAAGACAAACAAAGGGGCTGAGCATATAATAATGTGACTTGACCCTGTATTATACCTGGTTATATATAATAGATAATTCCTTTAAAGTAAAACTAAGGATTTATTGCAATGGAAAATTTTCAATGATTAAAAATAAAAACAAAAACAAAAAATTCCTTCATAAAAACTAATCATTCTCTTTTGTTGTTGACAGTGTTATTTCTTTGTAGGCATGTAGAAACAGCAAGGATTTTTCAAATCATAAAATTTATCTGCTAACTTTAACAAAATTATTTGCATGATGAATGAAAATTAAATTTTCCAAACAATGAAAAACTGAAAAGAGTGGCAAGGTTAACCATAAGCCATCATCATTAGGGAGGGCATTAGCAATTACTGTTTAAATGAGTAACATAAAATAATGTCAAGGGAAGGCATAATTTCAATGAACAAATCGATAAATTTGCCTACCAGAATATATGTATAACATTCCATTTCTTTTTCATCCAAGCCTCTGTGCTTTTTTATATTGCAAAATGGAATAGAAAATTGGAAAGACAAAAAACTTTTGCAGGGGAGGAAAAATGTCATCTTTGCAAGAATTGTTATCCTAACCGAAAGTGACTAGATTTTCCAAGACATACATCAATTAAAAAAAGAAAGAGAGTTTAATTGAAGTAAAATTATTTATTCCTATAATTTATCACTTGAGGAATTAAAAATGAAAATGGGAACATTATAACTTGGGGACAGCTGGTCATTTTCTTCTACGATATAACAATATAGATTTATGACAATGTATTTAACTCTCCTTTCGTTTATTTTACTTTAATATTCATGTTCATTTTGCTTGTAGTATGTAATTATGGGAGTCAAAGAGAAAATCTTACGCTTCCTTGATAAGTGAATATTTCAATTGGATTTTTTATTAAATAGATAGCAGTTCTAGATAATTAAATTTCAAAACTTCATCAAAATCAAAGAAAAAAAAATTATTTTCATATAAAAAGTGATAGAAAATTTTCTATGCAAAATGTTATTATAACTTATAGAGGCTCATTAAATATAATCGTCCTCATTATCAGAAAAAAATTACTAATCAATAAAACTTTTCTCAGTTAAATTAGGTCGCTATGTTTTGAGCATAAACAGGGGTTAATAAATATCAATAGAGCTACGATTAAATAAAATTCAAGGTACTCGTGAAAGAAAAAACAAAATGTATTCGCAAATTAAAATTTTAGTGCATTTTATCTATATCCCAAGTAAGTAGTATACTTTTTCTGAGATGATAATTTAAGAGTTCGTATTTTATTAATTTTAATTATAATTGATATTCAAATTTTTAAAACATTATTATTACGGTAAATAATATTATTGAAAAAGAATATAGCAAACTTCTATTTATCAAACGTATATTCAAATTAACATAAATTGATATTATGGATTCCCTCAGGAATTTAAGAAATGATCCCATATACTCATTGATCCCATTAGTTTATTTAGGCAAATATTGGGAATATAAATATAACTACTGTAATTTCCCCTCTAGTTAATTTAAAAAATTTAAAAAAAAAAATATTACAAGAATTAAATAGAAAAAAAAAATCTTACCGCTCATATTTTGCTTTTCAGGATCCTCAAAAAAGTTAACCTATGTTTGGCTTTGTGGAGAGAGGATTTGCTAGCCTGACCTTCACATCAGCTCTCGTCATGTTTTGAAAGGAATATGAAAAAATTGAGATCGATCGTTTCCATTGGTGATGATGGCTAATAGCTTGCTAGATTTATAATATGGAAGTAAACGATCCGTTATCTATTTCCTACTGTAATCGATAACTCCTTTATTGCTGTCATTATTTGGCTACGCGTTATTACTGTTCCTTAATGACTCTACTCCTTATGATCCACAGATGTGTAAAGTACCCGGCAGGCCAAACTTAAAATACTTTCTAAGAAATGAAACAAACAGAAAACTTGTTTATAACCATCCATCTCTGGTTGCCGTGACAACGAAGCGTTTGCAATATCGGCTTTGCTGTCATCTGGTGCTATTGCGGAGAAATGCTGTCGCCTATTCCCCTTAGCGTAATTAACGTAGAAGTGGGAGATTTAAAGTAAACAGCTAAGTAATTGAATTGCCCAAGGAATGGAGAAGCAAATCTGAAAATAAAGGAAAGAAGGGGAAACAAAAAAGAAAGCAAAAAAAACAAAAAAAAAAACAGATGTAAATCGATCTGTTTATTATTCGGGTCAATTTAATGGAGAGTAAATATTAACATATAATTTATTTTAGGCACTTGGAATTTAATAAAAATTTTTATTTACTCTGAAATCTCAATATAAATAAATTCTTTATAGATTAAAGAATGTGCACAAAAGAATATCGAAGTTTGAACAATTTTTTTATTTCTCGTAGCGATGGGGTAGATGCACAAATGTTACTTTGGATAAAAGATGAACCACAATTTCCTAATGTGCTCTTAGAAGAACTGTCCAAGTTTATGCAGCTTACATTACAAATATTCATTGCGCGATCCTCTGGTGACTGGATACATCATTCGATAGTTCATTCCCCTCTCACATTTCTGTCAGTATGCTTGCTGTGATTGACTATGACTGTTACAATCCGGTTTCGCAATTCAGGCCATAGCCTAATGAAAACATAGGCTATGATTCAGGCAGATCAGTCGGTAGTGGTGGCACGTAAACAGTCTTTGACAAATCCTCAAAGGAAAATATGAAATGAGATGGGGAGAACCACGGTAGGAGAAGTTCGTCTCGCGGACTACCGAATGGTTATGCGCCATATGTCGCCAACGTTTGTGCATTTGTAATGTAAATTGCATAAACTTGGACAGGTCTTCTTTCATCCAATTTAACATTTGTCCTCATACTCCACAGCTAGACAAAATAAAGAAAAAAATCAAATTTTTGAGTACTTATTCTGTAATTAATTTAAAACTTTCCGGACTGAAATTCATCCTAACGTGTAAAGTATACTTTATTGCTAGGGATCTAGCCAGGAAAGCGGATTCTTAAAATTACTCATTAAAATTAATGGGAACTGATTACCAAGGGAGTAGCTACCGATTCGATGAAGGATATGTTCATAAACCCTTAGTATTACCATTACTTAATTTACGCTTGACACTACTCAAGTCTTTTTATTGAATTAGTCATCCTTAACTGAATTTCTGTGAAGATAAGGAATCCTTTAAACGTTGTTTTCGATGGATTATGTGTTATATGAAATTTTAAAAAATAGTTAAGACATCGTTATCCAACGAAGGGTTTTAGCATCAAAATGTTACTTCAAATAGAGTTCTTTAAATTCTGACGTCAAACAGTCAAACTCTGACGTCACAAATTGCTCAAATGCAATCAAAACTCCATAGACATGAAAGGAAGTCAGTTGGGGAAACCACTAAAACACAAGTTTGGCCCACCCTAGAGGATTCGCTATATTTTTCGCACCGTCCTCTATATAGAGCCTACGTGTGTTCAAAATTTCAAGCCTCTAGGTCAATCCTTTCAAAAGTTATGGCGTGTGACATATACATTACATACCATCGTTAATAGGGTTTTAGATGATGCTAAAACCCTAAAAAAGAAAAACGTGTGAAAGCCTTCACTTATTCAAGAAATACTTGTTATTTATGCGCAGTGATGTACACTGCTTGACAATTGCTAAGGAACATCAACATTTTTGTCAATAAATGCTGTCCCAAGAAATAAACGTTACCAAAACTTCAGTAGATGTATTATAGTGACTTTATGAACACAAAATGGCATGGAATTTGAACTAAGGAAACGAACATAATGGCAAAAGCAGAAGAGGTATCATGAAGCATCAATGAGTGACTAAAGAAAAATGATGCTTGCTTGTCACCGGTTTGAAATGTGAGACCCTTAGTAGTGAGTATTGCCTCCTCGAAACGCAATGCACGTTTTGCAACTGTTTGGCATGCTTCCACCAGACTGTTGAGAAGAGCAGTCGGGATCTTATCCCATTCTTCCTGTAACGCAGTTGTCAGTTCCTGCAACGTTCTGGGAGGGGGATTCCTTTGTGCCACACGTTTACCAAGAGCGTCCCAGGCATGTTCTATGGGATTGAGGTCCGGGAGTATGCGGGCCACTGCAAACGCTTGATATCCTCTCGCTCAAGAACAACCGATATCATGTTCGCCCTATGTGGACGGGCATTGTCGTCCATGAACACAAAGTCTGGACTAACTGCTGCACGGAAAAGACGAAAGTGATCCAAAAGAATCTCTCTGCAATACCGTACTGCTGTAAAAGACCCTCCTGCAAAGATGTGAAGGGGTGTTCTGGCATCATGCATGATGCTCCTCCCACGCAAAGACTCCTTGACCAAAACGATGCACTTCCGGAACGTGTTGTTGGTGATAACGAGTTCCCTTTTCACGCCAGATCAGTTGATGCCCAGAATCACCCTGCTTCGTGAACCGAGACTCGTCGGAGAACATCACCATGGACCACTCCTGATCGCCCCAAGCACGATGTTCGTTACACCACTCTAATCTCTTCCGTCGATGGAGCGGAGATAAAGGAATGCATTTGACAGGCTTCCGTGCATACAGTACAACATCATTCAACCGACGGGAAATGGTTCTGGTAGAAACATGAGTGCCTTTAGCAGCGCAAGATTTGCGGCTATCTGTGCGGGTGTCGGATTTCTTCCTCTTTTTGCTGAAAGGGCTAAGCTACGGTCCTCCCGAGCGGTTGTGCTCCTTCGACGACCACTCCCATGCACACATAAAGCGGATCCTCCAGTGGCAGCAGCAGTTTTCAAACGAGAAACAACACTTTTCGCAACGCCCATTGCTCGCGCAACTTCAGTCACACTTTGCCCTGCTTCAAGCCGCCCAGCAGCTCGTCCACGACCGTAATCACTCAAATGACATCTCTGCGGCATTCTGCAGACGATATATGATAGAGGGACTGAAAATTTGCAGTAATGTTCGCAAAACATCTGCACGTGTATTCACCCTAACACTCCATGGCTAATGATTTTCACGTGCTCATTGTACACGTGAGTTTTATTCAAATTATGCAAATCGAACAATAGAGTAGCAACCAATTTTCTGATGCGTCCTGCATTATTTTCCAGCACTCCTAAATAGCTGAATGCGCATGTTCCTTAGCAATTGTCAAGCAGCGTAATTGTAGAGCACAAGTGTCGAGTTTTTATTAAGGACTGTCGTTTAGTAGACTTATTGTATTTTAAACCTCTGGAAATTGATATATCTTGCCCTGGAAATTGACGATATTTTGAATAAATACCGACTGAAAATCCAAGGTAAACATCTCGAGGTATGTCAAGGATTAAATTACATTGCAGAGTGAGCACAAAGTCTTTACCTGATAAAGAAAATTAACTAAAATATTAAAAATAAATAAAAATAAATAAAAAGAACAAACTGTCAGATAGATACAACATTTTTTTTCTTTTATGATCTCCATCTACTTAAGTATTTAAACTGCTGCTATAGTAGGAGCCGAAGTGATAGGTGGCACTAACATCGGTCATATTGAAAGTGGCGTCAAAGACAGCTAAGAGCATCAAACATTGGTATGACAAATTTATAGAGACAGGAAGCGTTGCTGGCCTTCCAAAAAGTTGTAGAGTGATGACACGACGGAGGCTATCCGTCAAGTTTTTCAACGAAGTCCTCGCAAATCAACTCGTTTTGCCTCAAGAGAATTTGGCCTACCTCAAAGCACAATGGTTAAAGTTCTACACAAGATGATTCGTTTGCGTACTTATAAGGTGTAAATCGTTCAAAGTAAGATAATGTTTGATGAGGAGATGATTAGAGTCTTGCAAACCAAACGATCGCCCCAGCCGTCAAGCCTTTACAGTGGAGATTCTCGACCGCATTGATGACGATAATGACTATCTTCAACGCGTGTATTTTTCGGATGAGGCCATTTTTCACGTATCCAGGAAGGTGAATACAATATTCGGATATAAGCGTCTGAAAACCCGCATGTTGTGGTCGAACATGAAAGGGACAGTCCCAAAGTTAACGGTTGGTATGACCTAATGCATGGTAAGTTATTGGACCTTTCTTTTTTGCCGAGTCCTCTATTACAGGACCGGTTTATTTGGACATGCTACAGTGCTATATAGCGCCTCAGTTAGAGGAGTACCATGGGTAATTTATCAACAGGACCGTGCCCCGCCACATTGGGCATTATCAGTTCGGAAGAGATGGGTCCTACAGCATGACCCCCACGTTCTTCGAACATAACAGCCTAAGACTTTTTTTTCTGTGGGAATATATTAGGATAAAGTGTTTGCTACACCGGTCCCCGATATGAACACATTAAAGGCAATAATAATGGAAGCGATATTGACGGTAACAGAAGACATGCTGGCGAATATTTGGCGAGAAATTGAATATCGTCTAGAAGTTCTCAGAGCTACGAAAGGTACACATGGTGAAGTGTGCTAACGATGTGAAGAAAACTTTTTGAGATGAAGATCATAATGCAAAAAGAAAAACCCGTATTTATCTATCTGACATAGATTTTTTCATTAATTTTCTTTATCAGGGAAAGACTATTTTATTTTTCCGCACTCTGTATTTCACTCTGTATTTTATCATGGAAAAAATATCCCATCTATACTTTAACTTCCCCTTATTACAGCTTTATTTCGTTGGACTTCTTATTTAGAATTTCTAAATAATGGACTGACTTGCAAAATCAGGTTTGGTTAAAATCAGGCCACAGGTTGCCGAGATTTGTTTCCTTTTGGGCTGCCTTAATTATTGGTTAATAAAAATTATCATTCTCTTATTGTTAAAAAGAAGTGCGACTTCTGTAATTGTTCTTTCCTAATTTTTATTTTATTAAACAATTGAATTTTTTTAATTTAATCTGCAGTAAAGGTGGTTCCATTCGAAGTTGATCAAAAATAAAGAGCCATAACTATTCAGCCGAGTTTATTAGCAAGATGTGCTAAAAATTCAGTACAATATTGGACTTTTAGCCTCGTAATCCTCTACATGACCACCGCTGTGTACGAGACTCACCTCGCACCGAAAGGACAACTGACGCCAAATATAGATCAGCATCTGTTATGTGATGCGTTCACATGCTACTACAATTTTCTGCTTCAAATCTTGCAAATCAGATTGGGCGTCGAACAAGCACCGCATTCTTGACGAAGCCCTACGAAAAAATCCGGAGGGGTGTATTTGGTGGCGATGGAATGGGTCCCTCTAGACAAACCAGTTTCCGTTGAAGATGGCATTCAGAAAGACGGCGGAGTTCTCTACATTTTGGGAAATGATCCAACTCATCTCGACGCCATCGTTTTTCAGTTGCGGGATAAAATAGTTCTGGACCACAGATGAAAGAGACAAGGTCGGCTCCATGAGGAAGAACGGTCCATATATTTTGTTATGCATAATGCTGCATCAAACGATAATGCATGGGTTCGCTCTTTCGAACTCGTAGATCGTAGCAGCAATTCATTGAACACGCGTGAAGTTCCTTATCCAGGCGAATTTAGGCACGCCTGATTTTATTAGATTTTAAATGTATAAAGACGGCCCTGAGGGATGTTCATGTACAGGTGTGACGTATTATGAGGCTAAAACTCTCATATTTTGCTGACTATTTAGCACATTTTGCTAATAAACTCGGATAAGTAGTTCGAAAGTTATAACCTTTTATCTTCGACCATTTTCAAATGGAACAACCTGCAGATTTTTTGACCTCCACTGAATATTTTCGTAAATACTTCAAGGAGTAAACTTTGATTTGAATTCGCAATTACTAACAGTATAAACAAAGGAAGAAGCGTGAATCTGATCACCAATCAGTGATAGTCGGCGCCAATGAGAACTCACAGCAGTGGATATAAAAAGAAGCGCGAACTACCTCCATTTTTGATCTACCATCAGGGCCGTCTTTAAGATCCCCGGGGCTCGCAGGCTCACTCCTCCAACTGAGGAAACAGGGTCCGGGTGCGCCCATGCGGAAAGATGGCGCTGTCTACCATTGTCCAGTTCATTATTAAGTACTGGTGTTTATGCTTTTACTAGGGGATATTGTCTGTCTATTCGTCTGTAACTCAATTTTTTCAAAGCCTATTAAAGGTTTTCAAATCTGTTTTAGCCAATTGATAAATACGAACGAGTTCGAAGACGTTCAAACTCAGTTCACTGGCATGTGTTCTAACGGTAAAACTTATTAATACGAATTGCTTAATTGCTACAGCAGGCAGTTCATATTAACGAGGACATTTGTTTGTTGAACATTAAAGCATTGTTGATGTTAGTTTGAAACACGTGACCATTACGATAGCTTCGTTTCAAAAATAGTTTTACGTAGAACGCTTCAACACCATCTCAAAAGGTTGGCCCGCTTCATTTATAGGAATGCTTAGAAATTGAACAGTCGAGGAATTTCCCGAAACAGTCGATTAACTTTAGAACAAAGTTGCTAGAGCCATAAAAATCAGGTCTATCTATAGGAAAATGCCCGTGCTACCTGAATGAGTTTTATTATAAAGTCTGTAACACTCCTATGGAATCAGATAATTTTTTTAAAAAAATTTCATCTTATTTTTTACATATTTGTAGGAAATATTTTGTACGAAAAAAGATAAAACAGTGTAATATCCATATAAATTTTTGCGGCGATTCGCGTAGTTGTTTTCCAGAAAAAAAATATTTTCATTTTTAGTACTGTTCCATTTCTATGGACTCACCGAAAATTTGCATAAATTAAATTAACCAATGAAATGAAAACTTTCGGATTTGATGCTCACTGCTTACTGAATGCGTCAGAAGTATATGTATTCTGTATTTTACTAGGTTTTTACTGTTTTAAAATGCCAGGTGGTAAAACATTGTCAGAAGAAGAAATACGGAAAATTTATTTTTATCACGGGCAAAGAAAGTCTCAGTGGGTCATTGCTAAGTTAATTGGACGATCACAAAAAGTCATACATAATGTGCTAAAAAAAGAAATGATTATAACAAAATTAAAAGAAAATCTCGAAAACCAGTGTTGAGTGAACGTGATTCTCGGCGCATCTTTCATCTTGCCACCAATGAAGAACTGTCAGTAAGACAGATTCAAGCAAGCTTAGGAAAGAAGGTGTCTCATCAAACAGTGTGGAGAAGTTTGAAGAACCATCCTAATGCACGGGCTATGAAACTAGCCAAACGACCGAATCTTACTGAAGCTCACAAAACAGCAAGATTAAAGTGGGCTCGAAATGTGATGACTTGGGACCATCAGTGGAACCATGTCTTGTTTTCAGATGAAAAAAAGTTTAATCTTGATGGTCCCGATGGAAATGCCTATTATTGGCATGATCTGGGGAAGGAAAAGAAGGTGAAATTCAGCAGAAACTTCGGCGGTGGATCTGTTATGATCTGGGCTGCATTTGGGGCCGGAGGAAAGACGGATATTGCATTCATCGATGGACGGCTCAACTCGTAGAAGTACCAGGAGCTGCTGTACAGCAACATGATCCCATTTGGTCCAATAATATGTGGCAGCTCATGGATTTTTCAGCAAGACAATACGTCGTGTCACGTTTCTAAAGCAACTAAGAAGTGGTTTCAAGATCAGAAAATTGATGTCACGGATTGGCCAGCGATGAGTCCTGATATGAATCCAATAGAGAATCTTTGGGCTCAACTAGCACGTCGGGTGTACAAACAAAATCGTAAATATAACTCTGTTGGAGAACTCAAATTGGGTAGCCTAGATGCGTGGGATGAAATTACAATTCCAGAAATAGAATCTTAAATAAAATCAATGCCATAGCGTTTGTTTGATTTAGTTTCAAAACAAGGAGATTACAAAAAGTAACAATCATTTTTATTTTGCTATTGTTGGTGAAATTTAAGAGTGATTCCATAAAACTGGAACAGTGCTAAAAGTGAAATTATTTTTTTTCTAAAAAACAACAAAGTGTATTGGTGTGAAATTTAATATTTAAGTAATCTTGTTTTATGTATTGTTGTAAATAATCTTATATATAAAATGCTAAATCCTCCTGCTCCGTGCCCGTTTCCATAGTGACGAGCAACAATACAACCTTCATTGTTTTCAACAAATGAAAAAGCACTGATTGTTGAAATCCAAAAATCGCAGCCGACGAAAATAACCATTAAAGAAATCTTATCTTTTTCGTTGGCTACGGTTCAAAAATATATTGTCAAAGATTTAATGATATACATCTACTGACATTTAAAAATAGCATACTAAAATAAATAAATAAAAAAATCAAATAAAAAACTAAGTAAGTAATTTAGCTATTCTAAATTATGAAATTCATTAACATGTATACGATTCTTATTTTTTAATTTTAATAAAAAATAATAACATTCAAATTAAATTATGAAACTGATTAACAATTCAAGTCACAGCTAGATAACATTACTTTTTTACATTTTATGATATTCGTTATATGTGCATAGTAAGGCTGCGTACGAGTGTTAACTCGAGTCGAATAAGGGTGCAGACGAATTCATTTGAAAACCACAAATTCTGCTTCAAATGAAACAAATATAATTTTAAATGGATTCGGAAAAAGTACAAAAACACTTGAATTGAAATCAAATCCATTCGATTAATTCGATTCAAGGAGGCTGATCACTCCTGTAAGCTCGAATTGGTTTATCCAAACGATACCATTCGAAACCTTCGAATACATCCGAAAATAACCTTATAACTACTTACAAATAATAGCTCATTTCGGTGTTTATGGCGGACTAATCCATTAGAAATCTTCGGGGACATTGCAAATGCAGTTTCAATTAGTTAAAATACCTAATTGAAATTCAAATATTTCAGAACCACTCGTACGCCTGCAGCGTTAACTTTAACGTTAGAACAATAGTGCTAGAAATGGAACCTAATTCATCATCTAGGTCTTTCCTAAGGAAACATTATAACAAATATGTTGAGAAAAGTGAAGAAAACTAAGGTATGTTCAAAAGAAATATGTTCAAATGGTTTCGAAAGGAATATTCAAAGGCCAGTCGAATAGGTTTCGAATAAGGTATTCAAAAGCTGTTGAATACAAATTAATTGAATGAATCACATAATTCGTTACAGCAGCCAAACTTCAATGCTAGTTCAAATGAATTCGATAAAGGCTCGAATGACTCGAGAAACAGATCAATTCATTTCGAATTGTTTTAATGTAGATTTGATAGCATGTTCGAATGGTTCAAATCAAAGTTTTCTTCAAATTATTCGACTCGCACGCAGCCTTAGTGCATAGTAATAATTTTTCAGTTGAATGAATTAATAAAAAGGAAAAGTCATAAAATACAAAAAAAAAATCCAATCGAATAAAATCCAAAGCAAATAACATTATTTTTTCTCATTTTATAATATTCATTAAATGTGTATAATTAATTTTTTTAGTTTTAAAACATAGTGGTCGCGCAATAAGCCTCCACAACAGTCTGCCGAGGAAACTGAGCAATGACGGAGGTAAAAAAGAAACCGATGAGCCATTTTCACTGAAGAGCAAGGTTTACATATAACAGTTGAGATGTGTTTTTGTGTTAGGTTATAACTGTCAACTTGATAGTAGTGACTTTATCACATTGTAACGGGACAAATTGTGTTAATATCGCCTTCATACTTAGAGCGACTTTTTTACTATTGGCAAAACTGTCAATTATCGCAGTCCTTTCAATTATCACAGTTATGTCACAGATCAATTATATTTAAAGTAAGATCGAATTTACAGTTTACGCTGTTGCAGTAACAGTCGTACGCCGGGCTTTGGAATTGAATCAAAAGCAAGCTGTGACTGACGCGAACTGTGGTGATTCGTTTTAACAAACTTGAGCTAGGAAAGCAAACCAAGCCGTCTTTTTCAAATCCATCTTTGTCCCCATTCTCATCTATGGTCATGAGTCTTGGGTAATGATCGATAGAGTTCCGAAATGAGATCCTGGGAGGTTTGGCAGATGTTCCCTACTGGATAGAGTGTTCAGCATTGAGAGGGCTCAGTTCCTTCGGGATGGCCACATGTACGGATGCCGCAACTGTCGTCCTGGATAGTTGCTATTTTCGAAGTCGGTGGTCACATAAGAGACCAAGAAGTCGGCCTAGAACTAGGTGGCTAGATTACATAGAGCATCTGTGTTCGAGTCGCTTGGGTATTACCATTGGGTATTACGGAAAATCTCTAGCTCTGCCCCCCGCGACCTTAACGGATAAGCAGATTTGTAAACTGAAAAGGAAGAAAACATTTTCAGCTGCATTTTCTTACTGACTGCGACTTATTTACTGTTGGCAGTCCTGTCAATTATCACAGTCCTATCATAGACGAAATTTTATAATTAAAATCGAATTTACAGATTCACCTGTTGTGGCACGGTCGTATGACGGGCTTTATTACTAGTGTTTCATAAAAATGCATGAAATATTAAACCAAATTTGTGAAAAAATTGTCTGATTCCATAGAAGTGTTACAGACTTTAGGCACGCTACATGAATGAATTTCCAGTGTCAAGTGTAAGTGCTGAGAAGTTACAAAAACTAACTTTTGAGCCATTTCAGATAAAGAAAAATAAAAAATTCCACAGTTATAGAGATTCATAATTCAAGACAATGCAAGACAAATAATTGATGATTCATAATTCAAGACAAATGTGAATTCACAATTATTTGACTCTTAAGACAATTTCAATCTTTGATAATTAAGTTTTACAGTTGAGGAATCTCCGTTATCTGATATGAAGGTTTTTGCTGTATCTGTCATAGTTTTTGCACAATCCATTGATAAACCCCGGAGGGAAATAATTCTGTATAATGGTTGATTGTACATTTATCTGCTTTTATTTTAAAAGACCGTGAGTGATATGCCTTGTATCTTACACGTGTCCAGCGCCGCTTCTACCTTTAATTTTGTCATCTTCAGCATCGCTTCCCCTTTTACGCGACACAGGTGTTCATATGTGCAATCTAACCGGTCAACGATATGCAGATGAGGTGACTACAGCCATCGCTATCCCCTTCATCCTATCATCCAAGGACTAATCCAGTAGGATTAGTAGAAATCCATTCGTTGCATAAAGAAAACAAAAGCATAAAACTCCTAAAATGAGGAAGAAGAATCCATGTACAGTGATCGGAATGAAATTGATTGTTTTGTTTAATTTTATTCAATTTTCCATTGTAGAAAGTATGAAATAGGAGCGATTTCGTACGTTTACTGTTATAAACGTGAATATGGCAACATACATACAAAGTGTCCTGCGATGTTAAGAAACCATTGATGTTGCGTAAAATATCGATATATTAGCCAAATCCATCGATGTATATTCGATGTTTTCAATAAAAATTTAAAAATCAAAACAAAACAATTTTTGACAAATTATTTTTATTCCTGAAGATTACATAACTCATCATAAGACAATGAATTCAAGATTAACAACTTTTCCAGATAATCAGGATTTAAATTGCACCATTCCTTCCCAGTTGTATTCCCGGTTTTTGAAAAGAGACGTTTCGAAGGGACTGAGGTTTGCATGTTTAAAGTGGATTGCCAATATGTGGTTGTAAATATGTTTTCAAATCTGCTTGCAAACCACCTGCATTTGTATTGCCAATATTTAAAAAAATTCCAACATTTCTTGAAGCCCATGTATCCGTGTTGTTGTCGCTATTTTTGGTACAACTGGATTGGATATAATTAACTTCGAAAGAAAAAGCACATCTACTTCTGAAATCTGCCTGCTCAAATCTAGGGTCAAGAGCGCGTTTTTTTCCCCCAATGCGGCCATTGCCATTTGCTAAATTTGTACACGACACAGCGCAACGCCAGGCACACCGATGTTTTTCCGATGTGTCGATGGTTCGAAACATTGAATTCATCGATTCAAAGTATTAACTCCAGTTTAAATTTATTATAAGATTAATGGAAATTTATAGTAGAGTATAAAAACTAATTATTTATTGAAATAAAGACTAGATATAAACACAGTACAAACTTATTAATATGGACTGACGCGATTCGGCCTGTTGCCATCAGAGATCAATAATTTCAGAATTCTTACACTCACAGCAATATGCGGTTAATATGACCCGCTTGTGAGATTCCTATGATTCTTCCAATATGACCCATTTAAGAGAGTCTTTGGACACAGATGTTAGGAAGAGTTGTTTGACCCGAATTTCCGAGTCGCCATTCTCGGGTCAATTGATTCGACTGTACAAGACTTAAGACTCATTAACGGAATGTTTACTATATGCGTATATACCTATTTGCACATTTTTACATGCATATTTATATACTTTCACAGCTGCTTACACATTTATATAGTCATATTTACACACGTGTATACACAATATACATAAGTTTACACACGGGTATATACCTATTCACAAAGTTTACATACGCCTATACACATATTTACACAAGTTTACACTATCGTGCACATCTAATTAGAATACTTACACAACTTTACACTATCATACACATCTAATTAGAATACTTACACAACTTTACACACATTTAAACACACGCATACATAAATTTCCACACATGTGTACACCCATCTACATGTTTACGCTTATGTACACCTCTGTGCAGCTTATGTACACAAGTTTACACCCATTTATACATATTTACAAAGTTTACACACATTTATACATATACGTGCACAAATTTACACACGTGTATAGACAATTTACGCATCTGTACAGCTTATTTACATAAGCTTACACAAATATGTACATAAATTTACACACTTGTATACACGATATATACACACGGGTATACACCTATTCACACAGGTTTACACCTATTTACACAAGTTTACACTTTTGTACACATCTGTATACCATATTTACACATTAATACACACAGATACACAAATTTACACGCGTGTATACACCAATTTACACACGTGTACACAGATATTTACACAAGTTTATATTTGTATACCGACCTGTATTTGTATTTTATCATCTTTCTAGTCTAAATTCGCTAGCAGAAGATAGAACTCCAAGCTTGCAGGCAGTAAAAAGGATTTTAATGATAAATCTGTTGCTAAATTCTAAAATAACGACCGTCGTATTCATAGCGTTGACAGCTCTTGAACGTAGACAACAACAGGAAGAAAAACGACATCTTTTAAAAAATTTTTAACATGAATTTTTTTATAAAGTCATTTCTTGATTTAACAATACAATCAACTTATGCAATAAATTCACCATCACCTAACAGAATTGATTTGCACAAAAATCAAGGGATTATTTTTGTTGTACCATTACATCGTTCTCATTATAAATCTGCAAGATTCCTTTTACATTCCTTTGGGTAAGCTAAATGGAAACTATCACGTATTGCTGAAGAGGAAGCCTCATATTACTATCCTTGGCAATCTGAAATTCAGAAAAAAGGATGCGTTTCAGATCAATGATTTACACTCCCTACAATAATGGAAAGGGAAACAATGACATTTTATTTTAGTTAATATCATATATGATCTCCGTGCTGAAATTAAGTCAGTCACCCTTCTTACTTTCTTTAAGGCTCCGATACACAGCTTCCGGTGTTTAGATCCATTCTTGCTGCCAGACACTAGCCATGTTGTTAGCAGTCGATAGTAATGAATGCTTTTCAGCGGAAATGCATTTCAGATCACAACGAGTAAATAAAAATAATCGTAACAATAATGAATAAGAAAAATGTGTTAGCAAATCAATTTGAAATTATTAAATAAGTATAATTTACGTTAGAAAAAGTGTAACTTACTTAGATTCCTGTTTTCGTTCAATTTTTCTTGAACTGGTAAAATTTGAAGGAGCAAGACGAACAACGTTGGAGAATGGCTTATTCAATTTTGGGTTTTTGAGGGAGCCTATTCTCGCTCTCAGAATTGAAGAGACTATCCCTGCTGATAAATAATCTCTAGATAACTTGCCCCAACCATATTTCATATCAAAAGAGTAGTATTAGTTCTAATAATTTTGTATTAATCTTCTAACTAACACGAACGGCTAAATCGTCCAGTATCGCTATCCGCCATGTTTTCGTAACTTGATTTCGTATCTCTACCGGAAATAATTCCCATTTCCTATGACTTGGCTCGTAAAGCTGTGTATGGAGCTGTTAAATGAGTCGCGAATTCGTAAACACTTAAAGGTGGATGGTACAACTTATCTACGAAGTATTGTATTCTTATAATCGAGTCAGAGAGCTATAACCTAATAAAATGAGTCCTATGATCTGAAAATTGCTGTGAGTGTACAGTATGTCTGACATCTGGAGGTGGAGGTTGTAAATATCAGCTGTTTTTCCCATTGCTTATACTGTTTATTAGATAGTAGGCAGTGCGTTTTCCCGCGCTATTTACTCAAAATGGTTTCCGGCCAGTTAACTCTATGTAGGAACAGCGAATGGTCATGAATGTTCAAAGCCCATGTATTTGGAATATACTATATCATGTTCATCAGTGTTTGAATGGTGTAAACGCTTTCGTGGAGTTCTCGAATCCAGTTAAGGTCTGCAATAAAGCAATTAGTACTAGTACATGATATTACACAGTACATAGCATTAATTTCATCCGATGTTCAAAGTGACCGCCATGCAAGTGTGTAGTTACAATCGTTCTAAGTGGTTCATTTGACCTGGCTGTCAAAATTCGAACCATGGCCCATTACAAGTTTGCTATGCCATTACCGCCATGGGATGCAATGCAAGCGTCCACACGGCGCATAATGAATTGCCTCATTCTTTCGAAAATTCCAGCCTGGTTTTGTACGTTGGTTGGTGTTGTCTATCGGGTATGTAGAGCACGTCTATCGGTTATGTACCCCGTAGCTCGGTAATTTTGTGCAGCCTCTCGACCGTTGTCATGTGCTTGACCGTAGACGAAAACCATCTCGGCTTGTTCCTGGAAAGAATAACGGACTGTTGTGCTGAAACGTCGCTCAAATCACATAATCTGCAACTGTCAGTGACGTTTTGAGAGAATGAATGTTGTTCATCATTGCCATCTACCTGGGCAAATATGCATTTCCGTACTTACGTTGATATGAACTTTTTTGTTTCCTTTCCTGTCAGGAATCACCTCCGGGAGTTTTCCCCCTTACTTTATATTAACCCTGTAGTTTTGAAGAAATAGTGAAGGTAGCTGATGTCTTGAAGTTGTTGATGTCGATGGCTTTAGTAGTAAAATAAAATGATTGTGTTTTATAGTTGAAACCATGATCTGTAAATTAAGGTGTTCGTTGAATTAGGCAAAAAAACAGGGTTAATGACTTTTTCTGCCACTGGTGGTGTCCAGTCTAATAGGGCCCTAATTTTATTCGTATTTCTGTGGTCAGCACATATTTATTGACCATGGTTTAAATTAATTGCTAAAATATAATAATAAATTATAAATTATTTTAAACATTGCGAATGACTGCTAATCGGACCTGATGAGAAGGTTCGCCCTCTATAGTGATCTTTTTCATTAATCTGATACAACAATGGTGGGATGGGATAGTTCAACGACTACTTTAATTTACAGATCATGGTTGAAAAACTATCCTACTGCTCTCCTACTTCAATCTAACTACCACAGCAATCTTCCAATCGCCAGCCATCAGTCACCACATCCACCAGTTCTTCTAGAAGCATCAGCTTTAAATTTAACATATCATCAGTTTTTTACTATTAAAGCCATCAGCATTAACAACTTCTTCAAGACATCTACTTACCTTCACCAATTTTCCAAACATTATTCAACATCAACCATTCAAAGATCAATATTGGTGAATTTACATTTGTTATTTTATATATTTTATTTAATTATTAATTAATAAGGAGTATAAACTTATTTAAAATAATAAATATTCTATCACACTTAATGTTGCCAAGATAAAGTGATAAATATTCAACGATAAACTCGTCCAACGAAAGAAATTGCACTGTATCATGCATGATTATGCTTAAAGGTACCCACACACGATCATGCCCGGCTTACTGTCATGCTAACTGTCACTCCATGCTTGATAAGAATTCACCACACACGAGTCATGCCGAAACTGTCATTCCATGGGAACTTTCTTGCATTTTATTGAACGAATTTATTCGCCAATGTCTGCTTGGTGCAGTGAATTTACATTATGAAGAAGTCTGCAGCAACTATTATTGCAATGCTGCTTGCCGAGGGCGATGATAGGCCTAAAATGAAAAGGCGCATTTGGTCTGGTTGCAAGAAAGAAATAAATATTCTGATGTAAATCTTCTGGGTGAACTCGAAGCTAATGCAAAGGATGACTTCCTGAACTACCTACGGATGAGTTCCACAAGTTTTCGAGAACTTCTATCCCTAGTTGCTCCAGTTATTTCAAAACGCAACTGGCACTTCCTGCTGCACACGTATTTGAGCCAATCCGGGAATGAATAGCGCCACACACGATCAGTTTTTCGCTTTATCATGCCATGAATGACAAGCCAAAATCAAACATGTTGAACTTGTCATTCCAAGCCATCAGTTTTGGAATGACTGCCCCACACACGATCATTTTTGGAATGAACAGTCGAACTGAATGGCTTGGCAGCAAGCCAGGCATGCTCGTGTATGGGCACCTTTATACAATAAGCAAAATTATTTCAAAATTCATCTCAGTAAGTTGTAAGGATGCACCTTTTCCCCTTTGGAAAGATTTTCTATTTAACACTAGTTAACCATGACCCATTTTATCTTAAGTAAAAACCCGTGTAAAATTGAAATATATATGATCCACTTTTGATTACTGAGCATATTTTATAACTAAGAAAACTACAGCTTATTTAATAAAACCAGCATCAATTATAAATTATTGCTCTCCTGGATATCGATTCATCACTCATCATGAAATACACGGTTTATTCTGATGTATTAATGAATGGCACTATTATATTATAGCTTTTAACGACACAAAATTCCTTTTAATTATCCTTGCGATTCATGGGTCATTTGCTTCAAGAAATCTAAAGGTATTGGCGTACCTTCACCATTACTGTTACCACACCAGGGGAAAGAAGTTCGAGCCTTATCTAGAATTTGGGTGAAGTCTTGGAGTTGTTTCTCGTCAGCAAGAAAACTTGTAGGATCACAAGTTTGTTTCTTGCGCTTGTAGGTCCGTTGCATTTGACGCTCCGCCTCACGAAATGCGGGATCGGTCCTCCGCTGGCGCTTGTACGCCTTTTGCATTTCTCGTTCGGCCTCGCGAAACGTCGGGTCAGATCTTTTCCTGCGCTTATAAGCTTTCTGTACCTCTCTTTCAGCCTCACGATAAGAAGGGTCGGCTCTTTTTTTGCGCTTTGCAAGTTTCTCTTTCTCTAAATAGTCTTCGTTTTTTCGCTTCAGTCGATTATAATGTCGCTGCATTTCTGTTTCCATTTTACAGAACTCAGATTTGGCATTCTGTACACTGTTGGTGTCCAATTTTTTTATTGTTATTTCTTCCGACATAAGAGAGTTCACGAGTTCGAAAATCTTTCTTCTTTTTTTAGAATTTCGTTATAAGACTTAACTTGCTTCCACATCGTGTAAATAATAACGGTTCAGAAATGGCGCAAAGAAAATCAATCGTTCATATCTTAATAGAAGTCGATCGCTTTCGAATGCTTCGGATGACATACTTTCATATACATACCATCAAAATAACTGTAATATGTCTTCACTCAATCACTTGTTTATTTTCTTCTTGCGTTGTTTATTGTAGAGAAGAAGAAAATGCTGTATTGAGATGTAATTTCAAGCATGCGCATTTCACAGCTTCTGAACGCTGAATGGACCCTTTGCGCCATCTCTCGCCGAAGCTTGATATAAAAATCTGGTTGATCCTTCTACGTACACGTTCTTTTGATGTCCGATTCAATTTTACCAAACCTTTATCATTTTATTTTTTTCTTTCCATTTTCCTTAAAAAAAAACATCTTTTATTTAGTTTAAAGAACCTAAAATGGAAGTATTTTCAAATATTGCTTGTCCTGGATTTGCCAGATTAAATGGAAAGCTGTCCGAAGAATCCCCCCCCCCCAAAAAAAAAAATCTAATTAAAATATCATGAAGTCTCATAAATATCTAATTTTTTTTTTTGGATAATAAACTTCAACGCTAGTAAAACATCACGTTGAAGACATCAAAATCAAAAGAAAAATTGAAAATAATTTGGATAGAGAAGTATCCAAAATGCAGTTAAATTTTAGTTTTCTTTGTTTATTGAGTTGAGGTAAATTATATGAAATACACCATATGAAATTAAGTAATAAATAATGAAAGTAAATAATATTTTTGTTTTACTGTGTTTTGGTAATGTTTTAATTCAATCAACATACAAATGCTGCAATATAATTGGAAAATTAGTCATATTGGTGTTTCTCATCCGAACAAGGTTGTTTATGAATAAATTACAATTTAAGAAACCTTTTACATCATAAATATTCCGATTTAGCTATACATGTATGTTTCATAAACGAATCGTCAAAATGCGGTCCAGCGCCTACAGTAGCAGGCGCATATGTAGTATAGAGTGGCCCACGTATCTATCGTGGGTTTTGTTTTCTAATATCTTTGTCAATTTGATCATTGATGTATGAAATCTTACTATCACATGGAAAAAACATTAAAATTATATCTCTTAATTTTTCAGATCATAACTATTAATAGTTTTTATTTTATACGAAATAATCCATGGGCTATGCAGTTAGTGATCGTGCAAAAGTTGCGGCATGATATGAATGGACGAAAAGTGTCATCATGGTTCAGCAAAAGTTTAGAACTGAAATGAATCGTGAACCACCAAACAGAATTTTATTGATGAATATTCAAATGTGAAGTGATATTTTTGAATTAGCAAAATTTTTTGGCTAAATTATTATTGTGAAAAATTAGGTTTGCCAATCAAGAATTAACCTCCAAAATACCAACTGAAATTGCTTTTGCAAATGTCGTTAAGAAACACTTATTATGTGCATTTGCTTGGAGAATATACATGTATGCTGTTTTATTGAACTGTTTGACAGTAGCATAAAATTATGTTAATTACTCATTTAATTTTATTGCAGATAATATGAACATGTTGCTGTCATTTTCCTTGTATATTCCTACAATAAAAGGCCAGATCAACTTTTTTTTGGATTATGTTTATTTTCTTTTTTTTATGATCTACCTGTACTCTTTTAATCTTGTTTGTTGTTCTGTTACAAGATTTTTGTTCCATACGTCATTAGTATGGAATAAAAAAAAATAATTATTATGTATGGACGCATTGTAAAATAACTGTTATATTATGTAGGGTAAAAAAAATACACTACTAGCTGTATATATGCTTATTTATTTCTCTTTTTTTTTTAAATAAACTAGAGCTTCTTTCTTTATTTGTGTTGTAGTGTGTGTTTGTTCCTAAACATAGAATTTCAGTAAAACATGACTTGGCATGGATTGCCAAATAAAATTCAACTTTTAATCCAATATCTTTTAACTTTAACAAAACAATAAGAATCTTGGGCTGAATAATGTACTGGTAAAATAATAATTATATAAAATAGTAAAAAAAAATAACAAAAATTAAATAAATTATTAAAATATAAAATAAATAAAAATATTAATAAGTAAAATATTAGATAAAACTATTGGATTTAAAAAATATTTAATATTTTTAATTTATTTAATTTTTTCACAAGATTTTATTTTTATTCTCGCCTCTTGTATGTTATTTTATCGATTAATTGAAAAGATTTGTTTTAGTCTTGACAAGAGGCGAGAAGAAAAATAAAATCTTGTAAAAATATTAAATAACCCAGACAACGCGATAACGGAGAGGTAGGCTGCCCGCAGAGCATGGTTGGCGCGTTGAATTATGGGTAACAGTACGGACGCTAACCACGGCGAGCGTTACTATCGCTTGGCTCATTTTCAAAAGCATTGAAACAGTGTCGCATCCATGGTTCGACGCACTTCTCAAAATTTTCGAGAAAAAAATTCCTAAAGTTTGTTACAATTGCCTACACGTTATAAATGCCTGAATTTTATAAATAACAGTAAATGTTTATAGCATAGATTTTTATCTGGCATAGATTTATATTTTGCAGGTACGGGTTCAAATCCGGTCTTCGATAATTTTTTTTTTTATCCTGTTCGTGAATTTTTTTAACATGTATGGGAATGTGTAATTAATAAATATATTTCCGATTTTCCTATTTGCTACCATCATTCTTTTCGGTCCGCGTTTGCAACCCCACGCATTTTTTTGTATTTCTTTTTCTTTTTTCCTTAGTTTATTTGACTTTTTTGGTTAATTTTCTTATGGTTACTTTTTGTCTTGCCCTGTCCCTCTATTATAATCTAAAATTTCCGATTTGCTAAGGTTATTTTTACATAAATTGAAAGGTTGTTACAAGTTATATTTATTTTCTTTTGAAAATAACACAAACGAAGTTATAATTCACGAAATAAGAAATTATAATTTGGTGGCTAATGTGCTAGTTAATGTTAATGAAGGGTGATTGATGCCGATATGATGATGGTGAGTTAATAGTATTTAATACCTGATATATTTAATAGTAGGCATATGGTGCAATAATTATTTATTTTTTGTGTGACTTAATGTCATCCCAAAAGTCACAAGAATAATTTATAAGAATAATTAAATGTGGACGGATAAACTTTTTTTTTTTAATGCTCATTTACCACCGTGGATCACTAATTATAATAGTTCTCGTATATGCAGTTTATAAAAAAAAATGATGGCAACAAATTGGAAATTCGGAAATATATTTAGTAAATGAATTACATATTCCCGTACATGTGAAAAAAATTTATGAAGAGAAAAAAAAAGTATCGAAGACTGAATTTGAACCCGTACCTGCAAAATAGAAATCCAGTATTTTACCACTAGACCACCTGCATTAGATAAAAACCTATGCTACAATTCAGGCATTTACAAAATATAAGCAATTATAACAAACTTTATGAATTTTTTTTCTCGGAAAATTTTGTGAAGTGCGTCGAAATGCTTTGCATGGGTGTTTAATTTGGTGAGATCTATATGTAGAGTTGTTTTTTATTTGTTGTTTTTTTTAATCAAAATCGGTGAGTCCGAGTACTTGGAGTCTCCTTGTTACTCAAATGTAAACATTATCGATAATTTTTAATTTTATTTAATTAATAAATCCCAACAAGAAAACCGGGACAATCCCGCAAAACCGAGAAGTCACCCAATATGTACTAGTAATAAGCAATTTGTTAATACAGGGTCCTGCATTAAAGATCTCCCCTATTTGGAGAGGCTACTGGACGAGTGGTTGTTGGGTTACGGCGATAGAGGGCGCATCAATTGATAGTAGTCTACAAGGTCTATAAAAGTAGCTTAGTCTAAGTATAAGAGACCTTGGTAGTCTAAAGCTCTAGATTAGGAGCTTTATAGTAGTCGTCATGCCATTCTCATTGATCGCAATGGCTTTTTTCTGATGAGGTCCAATTCCATTTGGCAGGCACTGTAAATAAGCAACATTTTCGGTACTGGGCTGAAGGTAACCCTCGAGAACTTCATCAGCGACCACTATACAGCCCTCATGTTACTGCGAGATACTGCCGAATTTGGTGTATGGGATCCGTACATTTTTGAAGATGACTAGACAGTAACGGTTAATTCCAATCGATCTGTCACATGTTAGAGACTTTCCTCCGGCCCAAGTTTAACCAATTCGTTAAGGGCCATGAAGGAGGTGTCTGGTTCCAACAAGACAGAGCTACAGCCCAGCCTTATCGACATTCTCTAGAAATTCTGAGAAAATTGTTTTCTGGGCGTCTCCTAACCATACGCGGTGACATTGCTTGGCCATC
Organism: Rhysida immarginata; assembly: GCA_023313115.1. NCBI lineage: Eukaryota > Metazoa > Arthropoda > Chilopoda > Scolopendromorpha > Scolopendridae > Rhysida > Rhysida immarginata. Next base: position 6,019,321 of record JAHWFO010013848.1, read on the forward strand.
AAGGTCGCCAGATTTGACGCCTTGTGATTTTTTTCCTTTAGAGATACTTAAAGACACAAACGTTCAAAAATTGCCCTAGAACCCTGGAAGCTCTTAAGGAGGTAATCACCCAGAAAGTTGCTAACATTCCGTCAGAAATGACACGAAGAGCTGTGGATATACCTTCCGGGAAAGGCTTTATTAGTGTGTCGGTAATGGAGGTCGTCATTTAAGGGATATAATTTTTAAAAAAAGCTAATGTAAAATGGCATAATGTATATTATTCATAAATAAAAATATTATTTCTGAATCTTTCTTTGTTTGTTTGTAATTATCTATATCTATAGGGGAGGTCTTTATGCCGGACCCTGTACAATCGACTAAAATGACTAAATTATACAAAAATAAAAACTGTGAATATAATTAACAACAGGGACTTAGCCAAGGAGCTGCAGTACCAGCCTTCTCTATATCTAGACAGAGGTTCTTTATAAAGAGTCGAGTCACACTATTATGACCACCAGCTAATAGTTCCGAATAACCGCCTTTAGTGGCACGGACAGCAGCTAGACGGCGTGGGAGTGAGTCAATAAGATTCTGGTAGATTCTACTGGTAGCTGTTGCCATGCAGACTGTAAAGCATCCGATAGCTGCTGAAGGATACGCGGTGATTGTTCCATAGCACGCACATGACGATGGAGATGATCCCAAAGGTTATCGATTGGGTTGAGGTCTAGGGAATTAGGGGGCCAGGGTAGTACTTGGAACTCTTGTTCTTGTTTCTCAAACCACCCCCGAACAGTTGCAGCCGTATGACATGTCGCATTGTCTTGCTGGAACGTGCCATCACCCTCTGGGAAGACAGTCGCCACGTATGGGTGTAAATGCAGAGTGCCTTCCACAGGTATCAGTGAGCCCAGACAATGCCATGAGAACAATCCCCACACCAGTTTGCTGCCTCCAGAAATAACGAGCTATTGCACGAACTTTAGGGTTTGCTACATTTTCTTCTTTTGAATCGGTGTAGTTCACGATTTCTACTCTTAATTTTTTTTGCACGACCGTAATGGTGGTGCCCATGAGATGACGTAATGAAAAGGTGAATAGTTTTAGTTTATTTTATCAAGATACCGTTATAGACTATATACTCTTTAATAAGCCCATCAAAGAATGTCTACTTCGCCGACACATTCGCTTTAATGATTACACTAGTCCAACACACATTTTGTGACTAAGACAACACAGTGTTCTTAGTAGTAATTTGTATGTAGAATCCGAATCTGCTTTTAGATTTTTTCTATCACGTCACGTTCCCAAGTTATGCACTATGAGACTTCTATGTTAAAGTAATGAGTGTCTGCATTGTTAAACTATCCATATTTTGGGGCCGCAAGGAAATTTACCAGGCCCCAAACTCTGAATGATTTAAAAATGTTTCATTGTAAAACAAGAAAGCTGTGCGTGCTAGAGAAGTTTAAAGATTATATTCGTAATCAGCAGAAAAAATACTACCAAAAATCACCCACTTTCATTTTGTCACAAGAAAAATCTTAAATTTTGTTGGCCAGTGTTATTAGTGAATCATCATCACTGTCTAAATCGCAGGAAGAAACAAGTCGTGATTCCGTTCACAGGTAAAAATCACCCATATCAAAAAGTAGCAGTCACAGTTATATCTGTGAACGTAAAATCACGACTTAGCTCTCATTACTACTATGGAATCCACACATAGGCAATACAAAAGTTTTTGGGTTGTTCTTCATGACACAGCAAAACCGCATAACTCTAGGAATATTAGTTTCCTTACAATTAACATTTGAAATCATGTGGACAACCTGTACAATCATTCAAGACTTTTGCAAATTCTTAAAAACAACAATTCTAACAATGGGCATGATAATAAATAACACTTCCTTTCAAATTTGAAAATCGTAATTGCTAATATCTAGGCACAAAAATTGAGAATGTTTATATCTTTTCAATACTCTCTTGTGTGCCATGTTTTTCTTTCAGAACATCCCAAATTATTAGACTCTAACAAATAATTAAAAAAAATAACCCAAGTTTTTTTTTTTCCATAAAACTCCTTCATTGATACAATGTTTACACTTCATTTTAATAAATAAACACCAAAGGCAAATTGAAAAGGGAAGGAAAAATCCCACGACCCGGGTTCGAACCGGGGACCATGCCTATCGCTGGTACTGCTCTAACCAGCTGAGCTACCGCGGATATGAACAGCTTTGCTGTTACAAGATATCCAAATAAACTTCATTGAAGCGGCGACGCAGCAACTCAATCGGCGGAGCAGGCCCCGACTCGAAGGTCGGGAATAGTCCTTACCCTTAAACCATCAAATAAATTGATGAAAATAACTCAATTATAAGATAATAACTGAAGCAACACTCCAATATTTCTAAAGACAAATTGAGTTGCTGCGTTGTGGCTTCAATGAAGTTTATTTGGATATCTTGTAACAACAAAGCTGTTCATATCCGCGGTAGCTCAATTGGTTAGAGCAGTGCCAGTGATAGGCATCGTCCCCGGTTCGAATCCGGGTCGTGGAATTTTTCCTTCCCTTTTCAATTTGTCTTTAGAAATACTGGAGTGTTGCTTCAGTTGTTATCTTATATTTCACACCAAAGGGTCTTTTTTGCGAAAGAATCAGTAGATTTCACTTTTTAAGAATCTGAACACTAATAGCACATATTTTTCCCACCAAAGTTTTTTTTAGAGAGGACTTATAATTATAGGTTACACAATAAACCGTATTATTATAAACCATTCTTACAGTCTTAATTTGTGGCTAGTAAGATATGAAAACTATGAAAATTTAAAATGTATTCTAATAATTTGAACACGTTTAGGAGAGACAAAATAGACCCGATTCGTTTACTTTTATAAATTCTAAAAGTAGGGTAGATGTACCAGTAGTTGACAGTGCACCAGTAATTGACAATTCACGATTTAAAGTAATAAGGCAAGAAAAGGGACTGGTGTTGCCACCTCGTATTAAACAATGTATTATGCTTCCCAGAAAAGCAAAAAAACTAGGAAATTTGCTCCCTATTATGGCCGCAAACACATGTTGATTGTTCAATGCCTTACCGAGTCGAAAAAACCTTGCAATGAACCACTACGTGAGGGGTTGATTACTTGAATTTATTTCATGAATGTTATGCAATATTTGTTACTAATTTTACCTGAATCTTTTTGTGTGATCAGTGGACATTACTTCTAGTATTAACAGAATTTCTGATGACCAATTTGTTAACTGTTTTAACCCACCGTCAACCACTAGAACCCAGATATGTAGTTTCACTGGTAATTGACATAACCTTTCAATTATTGATAATTTCTGTGTTTGAAAAAAAAACGAACAAAAATATACTAATGCGACATAGAATGTAGGGTAATTATAAAGAAAACATGATGTTTTTATGTGTAACTTCCTAATTTCCAGTAATTGATCTAGATGCGTCAATTATAGGAACTTGATTGTCAATTTCTAGATCAGCCAATTTGACATAAATCTTCTAGGCCCTATTCGCCGAATCTTTTTGTCGGTCCTGAATCTTGTCACAGAGATGATTAACAGATAGCCCAGGACAAGTTATCTTCCAAGAAAAAAACTACTATTCTGTTTACTATGATAAGAAGTAGCATTTGCAAGTAGGAGAACAATCGTCAAAAATCAATTTTTCCTACCAACAATTTGTTGGCCAAGATATAATGATAGTGAACTGCTGGAAAACACGTTCATTTTCTATGGTTCTTGCATTCTACATGGGAGTGAATTGATTTTATTTATTATTTCAAAAGGAAAAAATATAAGTGGTCTATATGAACAACTTAAGTTTTAAAAAGCATAATTTTAGTTAATGTTAAATACTTTAGACATTCTTAAAAATGCTTGATTTCTTCAGCTACTTTTGAATGTTATCAATTTTTTTGTACAAATAGTTAACAAAAATAGGTAATTAAATTATTGTCAATTACTGGTGAAACTGCCTGTCAATTTCTGGTACATTAACTGTCATCTACTGGTGATTCCTGCATTTAATGTTAGGAAAAAATTTAATAACTTAATAGCTTTTAAAGATATAATAATTGTTTAGAAATTGGCACATTCTGCACTGTATTTGCAATTTTAATGTTATAACTAGAAAAATTTCAAAATGCAATTTGATTTACGTATACAATTTCGTTTCACAGCAATGTCTTAAACTGTCAATTACTGCTACATCTACCCTACTGATCGAGCTCGTATGGAAAAAGTTTAGGATTGAATACTTTATAGAATAAATGGGCAAAGTATTTTACTGCAATTATGTTTATTTTGAAATATGTTCTAAACATTTAATAATAAACATATTATTTCACAAAGCCAGATTTTTTAACACAATGTCATTTTTCATTCACTATTATGGATTTCATTAAAAATAGTTTGCTTGACATACTTACAGATAAAAACATTACACACCAATGAATCAATTTCTGATAATTTTTTAACAAAAGCTATTTCATTTGTTAGTGCTTAATTTGAAGCTATTTCATTTACACTCATAGCATGGCAGAACCTGTTTCTGAAAATGAAAATTGCCAGAGGGCCACAGTTTTTTTGGCGTAAGTACGAACTTTTCATTTGTTTTTCCATTCTTATTTGCCATCATTTGCCCTTCTGGCCATCATAATGAACACCATACTAGAGAAAAATGTAGCTCCGATACCGATCCATATACAAATTGATGAACCTGTTGCGTCATGTAATGCCGCAGCAACAGCAAAAATAATTAGTTCCGTGAGAATCTAGAACAACAATTAAAAAGCTTGTATAAATAATTATGTAATTTATAAATGATTTCAAGAAATTAATATGTAAAGCACAATGTGATCATGAAAATATGTTTGTCCTGTTTTAAAATGCAACTTGGAAGTACGTTATTAAATTGAAATCTAACATAGCTGTGTACTACCACAATGATGGAAATAAATATACAAAGTCTGTCAAACCTAGAAAATAGATTTGGGTAAGGTTTGTTTATTTGTAGGTGACAACAATCGGCCATTCAACAGTGGCTGATGAAATGAATGCTTGCCTTAAGTTTTAAGGAGGATGTAATAAATAAATAAATAAATAAATAAATAAATAAATAAAAATGGTTACTATTTCCTTTTTATTAATAATTTTGGAAAGATGTAAAAAAAATATTTTAAAACAAATATGAGAGTACAACTTCTAGGGGGTGCAGCTGATCAAGCTTTTCATGAAAAGACGAAGATATTTTCCTTAATGAGCATCCACAGTACTTGTGTTTTCCAATCGAGGATGAATATTCTCCATATACCCGTCGCTAATTTCTTTACACTAAAATTATCGATTTTGTTTCCGCATTCCATGCAGTAGCTATATCACTGTTGATGCATGCTGTTATGGAATCTTGCCTTATGCGGCCATGGCCTAGTGACTATAATTCAACGTCAAAATCATGTAGGAATCTAAAGGAGCTCGATTGGATTTAGGTTTGGGATATTAGCAAACAGGGTTATATTAGTTATATTATTTATGTACATGACAGTCAAAAAGAAATGTCCATGGGCGTCGAGATAAGAGTCCCATTGTATCACATGCCACGGATATTTTGTGCATAAAATCAATATTTTGGGTGTCCCAGTAACCAATTCTTTACGGCAGTGGTGCACAACCTTTTAAGTATAAAGGGCCGCATACAAATCTGATTTTGGTTCCGGGCCAGGTTAAAAATTGTTCAAGAATTTCAGATGCCAAATTGTATGTATCTAGTTTAATGTTTTTGAATTTAGTCGCAAAATGGCTTATTTGCAAACGTGTCGCGGGCCGCAAGAATTTGCAAACAGGCCGCGGGATGTGCACCAATTCTTTACGGCCTGGGTTACTTCTGCGTCTGACTCGAATCTACCTCCTTCCAGTCTTTTTCGACACGAGACTTAAAAACACAACGATCACACCATACAATTGTACATGTGCTTGGATAGATTTGAACAAACATAAAATGTAACCAATAGCATGAAATGTAATATTAAGTATTAAACTCGTGTGGATTATTTCCTTTGGTTGACTATACTATGGACACGGATCATGAAGAGATGCCACCAAAAAATTAATAATGAAAAATCTTATTTTGCGTGATTACAGCGCCATCTATCACGAATCATAAAAATCTTTCAGACAAAATGAATCAAATTCTATCAAAAAAAGAGAATCATATTGGCCTACCACTCTCTAAGAGTGAAGGCCTATGTGTTCATTTCAGAAACTCAATTTTTTTTTGCTGAAATCAACTTAAAAACTCATGATTCGTAAAGATGTGTTGAAACTTTGAAAAAAAAAATTCTGTTGTGTACGTATGCATGTACGTATGTGACCAATTTTATGCAGCTAACTCCTCTGAAACAGCAAATAGCAGAACCAAATAAAAATTATACATACTTAGAGGGTACCTTAAATTGTGCCTTAGCGTTTATTTTATGTCAATTGGGGAAGATAATATTTCTTACAGCCATTTTTTACTTTTTAGAGATGATATTTTTTTCTAAAAATTAAAAAAATGGCTGTAGCGTTCAAACCAGCGAACCGAACTGAATAAAGTTGACATATGCCGACTCCTATCATTAAGACGAATTTTTTTTGTAAATGACTTGTTTGGCTGTGAGGAACCGTTTTGGAATTATTTACTATCCCCCCCCCCC
>JAHWFO010013848.1:6028086-6075893 GCA_023313115.1 Rhysida immarginata
AAAAAATGATCGATAGAAATGAACGTTAACGTATTCGAAATCGGCACCACAAAGTACGATAAGAATTAATTATTTACTTTCATTAAAGAAACTAAAAAGCTAACATTTGTTGTTCAAAGGTGTTTCTGTAATAATAAAATAAACAGAAGAGGAATGAATTAAAAACAGAAAAAAGTGCTCTAAAACTTTCGCCATATTTCAACGAACGATTTAATGCACCAATTTTGAAATTAACATCTATATAAACCGCATTGATTATCCTTATTAACAGAAATATTGAAAAACAAATCCTATTTGTAGTGATTTATATTTACCCAATAATGAACTTTATCCGGCATTTTCTATTATTCTCAGTTCAATTATATCAATATGTTTGATTTGTCGTCGTCTAGCGAGCAGTTAGCCTTTTTCTCTTCAACCTTTTTCTCTCTTAATAAAACTGAAAGTTTTAACCCGAAGTTGGGAGGAGACGGATATTGAAATTGATATTTTGCTTGTCATTATGTCACTGGCTGCCAAATAATTTTGTAAAATAATAAAAAATAAAAAATTATATAAAAATAAAATATTCATTTAATATTTTTTGCAGTATTTATATAATTTTATACTTCTGTTAAACTTTTATTTGACAAAAAATTAAAACTGAAAGGGAAATTATTATTTTCAATTCCATTATCAAAGAATAACTTTCATTTTCGATTTCCTTTAGAAAATTTGCGCTTGCCTTTTAATTCCCAAAATTAAATGTTAGATGTTCACAATTAATTATTAATATTAAATTAAAGTTCGCATTGTAATTTATCCCGTGTTTACGTTTAGTTTATCTGATTCAAATTTAAGAAACATAGGACTAATTCCGCAATATATTTTAAAAAGACTCAGTTGATTAATGATGTGACGTTATTATAATGGGACTTAAAGGGTGGTTTACATGGACGCATGCGATGCTGCGATTCTGCGATGAATCGCATATCCCATGATGCATCAGGCTTATTTACATGCACGCATGAACGCATGCGATACTGCGTCGAATCGCACGTCGCATGAAGTTCGAGGGGTTCAAAATTTTTACCTCTGCGTTACTGCGATTCAGGCCCCCTTTCCAAACAAATGTACTTCAACGAGTATACATATATATATCACATGTTTCGATGGTATCTAGCTATAAGAACCTCGTATTAATCTATTTCTTATAAAATGAATTAGAAATAATAAAAAAAATTTCATTATAATGAACAGCCAATCATTATTTGTATCATTCATTTTTTTTCTTATTGTTCATTTATTTTATCTTTATTTGCATTTTTGTTCTTATTTTCTATTTTCATGTTTTTTGATGAAGGGCAATATAATTTTCGGTATATTTTTTTATCTAATAGTTGCATAATGGTCTATTTTGCTGGATACTATAATGAAAAAACGAAACGCGTAGGTTCATTAAAACAGTACCATTTTGCTATAAAAGTCTGTCGTTTTTTCATTATATTTTTTTAATTTTATCTTCTGTTTCAAACACTTTATTTTCGTTTTTGAAGCATCTCTTTTTATTTATTTTTATTTATTTTTTTTATTTATTTATTTTTATTTCAGAGGGGTACAGTGCATCCACCCGGGGCCAGTATGGCAAAAAGCCGACGAGTTAGGTCCCCTGGGTGGGCAGAAAAAACAGTCTGTGGAACATATAAAAGAGACATAATAAGAACAATAAAAATTGGGGACTTAAAAATGAATATAATAAACAATCTGTATAACAATAAAAAGAATATAGAAAAGAAAAAAAAAAGAAAAAACATTAGCTAGAAGTGCGCAGGTGGGATAGTAGTTTAGTTTTAAAATTGTTGGTTGAAGAGGAAGAACGGATTTCAGATGGTAGGCTGGACCAAAGTCTTAGCCCAGAAGTAGAAACACTTTTATATTGGTAAGAACGATTAATCCGGGGAAGAGTGAAGGGAATATGATGGCGGATATTGTATGCGGGAGTAGTGATGGGGATAAAAGGAGAATGAGGTAAAGAGGTAAGTAAAAGATTGTTAAGAGATTTATAAATAAACATTGCCAGGTGAAAAGTGTAGAGTTGATGAATGGGAGTAATACCAACATAATTAAATAAGTGAGACACAGAGGATGGCTTTCGGAGTTTCAAGAGAATTCGAAGGAACCATTTTTGGAGTCGGAAAAGACGTGAAAGGTTAGATTTGGTGGAAGAGCCCCAAAATTGTATACCATAGGTGAGAGTGGAGTGAATTAATGCGTAATAAAGCAACAACAAGATAAAGGGGGGAAGGTAATGGAGACGGGAAAATAAACCGAGACGTGAGTTTAAGGTGGAGGCAAGGGAATTAATGTGTGTGTCCCAAGATAGGTTGTGGGATATGTAAATTCCCAAAAATTTAAAGGACTTAGAGGGTGAGATATATTGAGAGTTGTATTTAAGCGAGAAGGTATTGGTGTCAAATTTTTTATTAATCATAAATTTATTATTTGTTTCTGGTTGTTCCATCGTTTTGGAAATAAGGGATCGATTGTCTTATTTTCCCACTTTTTTAATTGTTTGGAAAATTTAAATCACTTTAGATTTAATATCGTTGGCGAAAAATTATTACATTTCATTAATTTGATTTTAATTTTAATTCCAATCCCGAAACACAAATAAATTATAAACCAAAATTCCTAATATACAACAAAAATTAAAGAAAATGTTTTTGTACATAGTAAGCTTTATGTAATATTTACTGTATTTAAGAAATTTTGGTTTGTGACTTATGTTTTGTATATTGCGTTTGGATAAATATAAAATTAATTTTTTTTTAATATTTTCCCTTTTTTCGACGAATTTTTAAAGTTTTTACAAATTGGTTACATACAGTTTTACAAGAATTTCATACATTTCTAAATAGATTTAATACTCTTTTAAAAGAATTTAATACCATTTTAAATGAATTACCGGTGAAATACCCCCTCAGTACAGAAATACGGAAGAATGATTTTTTTTTATTAATACTATATTGTATATTTTAGTTTAACTATACAGTGTTTAACTGTTACTCTTTATGTTACATTTTGTTTGTTAACAATTTGTTTATGTTACAATTTTGTTTTCTGTAATTTAATTAAAATAATAAAAATAAACTATCTGTGAATTTACTAAAACAAGATTTCAATAAAAATGTTTTTTCTTACTTATTTTTGGTAATTAAACTCCATTTACACTGAAATAAAACATATGTTATATTTATTTAAAATTGTTGTCACGGAAATCGAATCCAAGGGTGATTTCCGGCGACACTGACTGCTATTACCGCTCACGCATATTCACCCGTTCGAAGGCGGGGGAGGAGCGGGGCAGACAGTGTCGTCACACCAGCCAACACGCAAGAGCCAATGATGCCGCAGGGAGGCTTCGTGACGAGGCAGCGAAGCTTTCTTGGCGGGAGGTTCGGAGAGAGAGGAGGAGAGCGACCCGAACTTCAGAGGGGAAACATCAGTGGGATCCTGGTTGACACCTGAGGAGAAAGGACTTTACGCAGTCGCCCGTAATGGTCGGAGACCCCAGGACCCTCGGCCTGATAGAAGCGACGACGTGGCGAGTCGTCCGTTTCCCTTGTCAAAGCAAAGCGTGTTCGGTAGAGAAGCACCGCAGGCGGCGTTTCCACTGGCGAGCGACTCCGGCAACGAGAACGAGTCAACGTGCTCGAGCGTACGGGGAGTAGCCGGGAGTTTGACGCTGTATCGTACGCTCTCGGTGTCAACAACGGCGACTGTAAGTTCGTTTTATTTAACGTGCCCTAACCCTTGTGCGTGGTCACCGGTGCTAAGTGACTTACATGGAAGAGAGTGCGACGGGCGTTCAACAATGAGAGGCTTCTTTCCTGCTGGGTTGAACGCCTATCTCTCAACCCAGTATGGGTTTACGTATTTCGCCTGATTAGGCCGAGATGAGTTCGTCAAGGTTCTTTCCCAGTGACCAGCCCTCCTGGCGAGTACTCGTTCGGCTGCTTACTTGTAAATATGTAAGCTGTTTACCTTCTGTAACGTAGAAGGTAATTTATGAATATTCTATGTGAGTAGTGAACTAAGTGCTTTAGTTTTTATGGTTTTTAACTCGGTAAAATTCAGTGTGTTCGGCATGAACTTTACCTGCGTGAACTTTCTCTTATGTTCCATTCAAACCGTCTAATTTTGTTTGTGTGAACTTCTACCGAGTTAGACTCAATTAATTTATTTGGGCATTGAATGACTTAAATTCCCGGACTTGGACTATAATAATTTATTTGTGCTTGTGTTACACTTTCCGTGTCAATTAAGCTTATTAAATGTATTAAAATTTGGTGCCCGTAATTAGGCGTAATTATATTTGAGAGGCCATACCAGGTGCCGTTATTGAAGTGTATTACCCTTTAGGCATACTGCCGTATTTTTCATGTGGTTAATTATTTGATTGTTTAAGTAGTTTAAGATATTGGTGACCAGGTTAAGTTACGAGCTAGTCGTAATATTTGCCTTAGAGAATAAGATTTGCATTTGATATTCTCATTTTGTTTTGTCTTTTCTTACTTAAGCAAGTTTGCCTATCAGAATTTTTCAGAGTATTTAAATTTTATGTGTATCTTGAATTAGCCGCTTAGCGCGGACTTATCATTGTAAGAGTTATTTTGTGTGTCTACTTATTTAATTTTGAGGTGGAAAGCTCAGTTGTATTTAATGATCCGTAAGTTGTCAGATTTGTAACTTTTGTGCTAAATCTTTGGTTTGAGCGCCAGCCTTATTGTAGATTCCGATTTCAAGTTATACATCTGGGTTTAACATTCAATCTATTTTATTAGAGCTAGGAATTTAGCTCTTTATTTATATCTACCAGGTTATTTACCTTACTTATTTATTTATCTGTGTTATTGGATTTTCCTATATTAAACTTTATTTTTTTTTTTAACCTTACCCTGATAACGTGCTTCATTTATTTTCCACTGCGTTTACATTCTACTGTTTTTACACGTTACAATTGTATTAAATCTATTTAGAAATGTATGAAATTCACGAAAAACTGTAATTTATTGTTTTGAAGTAACCATGTTATCACACTCATTTATTTTTCTTATTCATTTTAATTTTATATATTTGCGAAAATAAGGGTTATTTTATAAGAAACAGATTGATATATTCTTGATTTCTGTAAGGAGCCATGAAAATAAAGAAGGGAATCATGTATTAAACAACAGACATCGATGACTCCACTTTATTTGCTTAGGACTTTCAATTCAATCAGAACCATAATTAATGCGTCAGGTTAAACGAAGCCGAAGATAAATATTAGATAACTAGCTGACCCGTGCCCACTTCGTTGGGCATAATGTTAATAATCCTTTTTTAGTACAGAGTGTTATGTTTTAATTTCTAACTGCCAAAAGGAGGGTTATACGTAGGTATAGTTTGTATTTGCATGCTAATAGAAAATTCGAAAGTAGGTCGGTCCGAAAGAAAAAACATTTTCTGCGGGATTTGCGATAAACGAATTCCATGAGGATCAAGTCGCGGGAAAAGTTAGTTTGGTTATGGTAATTTTAATTGTTCAAAACTTCTCTGTAAACTATATTGGATGTAATGTTATCATTTGGTAGCAAAATATATTGTCTATCAGGAGTTCCAACCCGAGATAAGCCAACATATAACTGCCCATGGGAAAAACACGGCTTTCTCAGGTCAATGCCCACCAGAGAGAATGTTTGACCTTGGGACTTGTTAATAGTGAGGGCAAAAGAGATCTTCACTGGAAACTGTAGCCTTTCAAACGGTATGGGTAAATCAGTGGGAATCGTGGGTATCCGCGGAATATAAGCCAGTTGTCCCACTGCTGGCCCTGTGAGAATGGTCGCCACGATTATATTGTCCCGTAACTCTTTTGTAAGCAGCCTTGTCCCATTACACATGTTGGGGGGGGGGGGGCTCAAGTTTCTTAATAGCATGATAGGAATGCCAACTTTTAACACAAGGTCGTGAGGAGGTAAGCCAGAAGGGTTCAAAGAATTTAAAAATTTCTTGGGGATAGTGCACTGTATCCTCAATATTACACACCGTATCAATAGACTTATAGTGTTTGACCTGACCGGGAATTTTCTCTAAAATGAGTTTATTTATTTCATTCACTGTATCGTTTCTGGGTGACACTATTGCCCTAGAACAAAGCCAATGATAATCTCTCTCCAATAAATTTTCAAGACCGGGATATATTGCGTCAATAAGATGTTCCAACCTGTGCAATATGTGTCCTAATGTCTCGTCAAGTTTAATGTCATTGCTGTTGGTGTTAGGAGAGACAATTTTTCCTTCGCCAAGATTGAGTATTTGACGCGGAAAGTCGTCATCGTCGTTGTCGCTCAAATGGGCTCTCATGTTTGTTCGTAAATTGAGAGATGCAACCGAACTCCATAAGTGAGATGATTTTAAACATGCTCTGATGACATCGGCGCGTGTTCCTTTTGTTACTACAGGCAGTGTTTGCCGAAAATCGCCCGCGAAAACAAAAGTACACTGAGTTTCTGAGGTCTTTGAGCGTCCGGTTCACTGCTTCAACATGAGCTCTATGACTCATGGTACATTCGTCCCATATAATTAAAGATGTTTCTTGTAAAAGTTTCCCGAGTGGCCCATTTTTACGTATGGAACAAACTGACTGTTGCTCTAGTGAGACTGTCAGAGGTAGCTTAAAGGTGGAGTGTGCTGTTTTCCCATCATTTAACAGAGTAGCGGCAATCCCCGAAGAGGCAACGGCTAGTCCATTTCTCCCGGATTGTCTTACTTTTGCCAATACCAAATTTGCAAGAAACGTTTTGCCAGTGCCTCCCGGGGCGTCAAGAAAGAAAATTAAACCTCTGTTATTTAGCACACTGTCAATTATTGCCTCAAAAGCTTGTCTCTGGTCTCTGACTAATTTCGGTAAATTTTCATTAATAAAAACTGACAACTCATCGTACGAACGTATCAGTATTATGTCCGATGCATTGTTATGTGGCCGAATTGGAGAAGGTAAACCAAAATCATTTAAGGTTTTCTCATATAGTTCTAAGAGTCTATTTTCTATTTGTAATAGACCTTCATTGTACATGTCATCATTATAGGGTAAAGTGAAATCCTGATTCTGATGTCGTATTCTATGTCTTATGTCGTCACATAAATCGTCTTTGAAGTTTTCCCACAAACTGAGTGGTTCAGATGGGTAACAAAATAACAATATCACCACAAACAACTCCCTCAACTTCAAAGGACATTGAGAAATTGAGGCTTCTCGTAGAGTGTTTTCCCACTGGTTATCGTCTTCTAACAAACCTCTCTCACGGCAAGCAGCTTGGTATGTTTCTTTGACAACTCCGTTTACAGTTCTTAAGTCCTGAAATGAGGTGGGGCCACGTACGTGGTGAAGCAAAACTCGAAGAAAGAAACACTCCGACTGAGAAGGGTGCACACTATATACTCTTCCCAAAGCAGGATCTTTTTTTATTCCAGGATGACCAGCGACATCTTCTCCACGTTTTCTTCGGGAAAATTTGTTATTAGCCCAGGTATAATAGTGGGGAACTTCATCGTAAAGTAATGTTTTTGCGAAGTTGTCGGAATTGCACAATTCAAAAAAAGCGGTCAGAGTTGTTTTTGGTGGATTTTCAACAATGCTTTGCACATTAGCTGGTGAAAAGTATACTCTTTGGCCGTTTTCTAAATGTACGGCCAACTGCAGAACAGTAGGGTGTCTGTCATGGAGAGGAAATTCCAACAGTCTCCAGACCGCTTCCGATGTACTTATGTACCTTCCGTTTACATAATTCTCAACTTCATTATGAGCATTTCTTACACCAAACGTTGCCTGATCAGACCCTTTATTCACATACTTGCAGATATATTTTATAGCCTGAACGGAATGACAATACTCTACGTTTATGTGGGCGTTAAAAGTTCGACAGAGAATTGGAGAGTACGGGACGATCCATGTGTTGTCTATTAAAATAGTCCTTCCACGAATAGTCATAGTGGCCACCTGACCGCCGTGATCGACGTTTCGGCGTCGATAAACAGGGCACCCATCTTCCCCGGTTTGGGTATCAGTGACAAAACGGCGTGGGTATTTTTTTGAGCAAATACCATTTTTCATACACGGCGACGTTGGATTTTGTTCCCCACACGGCCCGTGTACCATGTTCTTTGTCACAATATCAAACAACGCCGCATCATTATCTTTATCGGGTAGCTCTGCAACATTTTGACCTGTTGAAGGAAGAAGACTACCAATTAAATGATAAACCTGGCCCTCTATCTTAAAAGTAGGCATAAAATTTCCTTCACGAATTTCTTTAGCACCGAACGATGTCATTTGAAATAGTGTGTTATATTTCCGTATATTGTTTAAAAAATGCGTAGAGTGTGGATGAGCATTTGTCAAGAGACTTTTTACAGGCTCTGGTGGCTCTTCAATGTCAGGAAGAATCACTTTACCTGCAGCACAACACATACCATTCGGTTCATCGCTCCATTTTTTTGCAAAACACTTAGGACAGGTTTTACTCATTGCTCCAATTGTTACTGCGCTCTGCTTAGCGTAATCGATGTTAGGATCATAATTGAAAGCTGATCTATTACTGTGTGGTGCACTTCGACTGCGTATTCTAGATGTTCGTTGTCTTTGTGCCGCAGCAGTGAGCCTTTGCGCACGTTCAGTGCTCGACTCCCTGGCACGAATTTCCGCCATATTTTGTCTATTGTTAGCAAGTCGCTGAGATCTTTCGGCGCTGGTCTCCCTAGCACGACTTTCGAAAGTAATTGCTCGTTGGCTGGCAAGCCGCTGACAACGCTCGATACTGGATTCCCTATGACGTATTTCTGAAATATTCTGTCTAAGATTAGCCAGTCGCTGAGATCTTTCAGCGCTGGTCTCCCTAGCACAAGTTTCAGAGGTAATTTCTCTTTGGCTGGCAAGCCGCTGGGAACGCTCTATGCTCGACTCCCTATCACGTGTTTCTGACATATACTGTCTATAGTAAGCCAGTCGCTGAGACCTTTCGGTGCTAGACTCTCTAGCACGCGCTCGCGATCTGTATTCTGTCTCATTCGCAAGGCGCTGTTCATGCTCAGAGGAAGTCTCTCCAAGTCTGCGTACTGTAGCCGCTCGTGTCTGGGATGTATGTCTAGACAGTTGAGATTTTCTTTTAGGCATATTGGCAGTTATGTTTTCAAAAAAACATTTAAAAAATGGAACAGTTGTTCTAAATAGATTTTTTTATAGAAATAAAGCAAATAAGCAAGATGAACATAACCTAAATGCAACAAACTAAATACCTATAACCTAAATTAATATCTACATGAAGCAAATGAAGCAAACTAAATAGCTAGGTATAACTTAAATAAATATCTACATGAAACAAACTAAATACCTATAACCTAAATTAAATGAAAACTATAAACAGAAAACAGTTCTGAAAAGAAATTATTTTTTAAAAATGTACCTACCTCTCAGATGTAAAAGGCCACGCCCCCTTCTCCCGCAGCGTTCGTAAGAAACGCTTTCATTCGACCGTTTTTTCTCCGATTCACTTTGCAAAACCGACTACCACGTAAAAGCCTTTTTATTTTTCGGTTTTTTATATAACCTATGACATTCAGCAATAATGTGGCTTTCTATTGGTGAAAGAATTTTTAAAATCGGTTCAGTAGATCCCGAGATTACCCCTTACAATTTAACAAATATACAAACACACAAACTTTACTTCTTTATAATATTAGTATAGATAAAGAATTACGATTGTGGACGGCGTGGTGATAAAGGTTTCATCCCGGGTCCCACTTCTGCTCAAACTGGCAGTTTCTACCAATTTCGCTGCTGCTCACATGGAAGTGGCGATTGAAAATATACGGAAAGATCGGAGTTTAGTCATAGACCCTGTGCATGGACTATGTGACCGGTCGGAAGACACTGCCAGAATTTTTAAATGGTATAGGCCATGCTATCCGATTGAATTGAAAGTCTTATTGTTATGTCATTGTTGAAAGTCTTATTGAAGATCATCATATTTATGTTATTGTTTACCTTGAATAAATATTTAATTTCCAGTAAGTGATCCGTTTGTCGTATTTCTTTTATAGTTATTATTCACATAAATATTTATGTTATTATTTAATGTTTACATTCTAGTATTATTGTTTACCTTTTACTTAATAAAAAAATTTTATTTTCCGTATGTGAATAGTTAGTTGTTTTTCTTTTATAGTTATTAATTACTAATTTCTCTGAACAAGAAGGATACTGAAGCAGTTAGGTGTGGCAAATGTCCTCCACCCGACGTGAACAGCAGCGACAGCCACTGTGTTCGACGCTCATGCTAATCTAAGCTAAAAACCCTCGTCCCTTCCATAGGGTTGCCGCATTTTGCTAATGTAAAATGCAGTATTTCAATTTTAATACAATAGCATCACATGTGCGGTAGGACTTGTTCATTTCTTAGTTCTTGTGGCCAATCGGAACGTTGGAAAATTTATCTCCACATTTCCATATCCAAGTTTTTTTCTGCTTTTGCATTGATTTCTTATAAAAATAATACAAATAATGATGATGATGAAAAGTTTACAGGTTTTTCATTTTTTTGTTACTTTTTTACTGAAGGCTTTTTAACTGACGTTCTAAAAAATAATAATAAATAAATAAATAACAATAAAAATAAAATAATAAAATAAAATAAAATAGAAAAATTCAAACTTTACTTTCACTGTATTTAAGTTTACGCAAATGTTAAATTTTCTATGTTAATCTACATTGCATAAAAAATGTTTAAGTGAAAATTTCACTTTTAAGGTATTACTAAAATTATTTTAGTTTTACTAAGTACACATTTTACTGCGCATTACATAATATTGTTACTTAGTAAGGCAGGCATCATTACTCTTCTATTTTTGGGGTTATTTGGGGCAGTTTTGTTAATAAAGTAGACAGAGCAATGGTATTTGTAAGTTAGGCGAGAGTTTGAGGCCTTCTCTTTTCCTCGTTTAGTTTTAGTTGATTGTTGGCCGTTTGTATAAATGGGACGCTCAGTCAGTTACACATTCTTCCTAATTTCTGCCCCCACCAGGTATGGCAAGCGTACAGTGAACCATCTCAAACAATGCCAGCGTCCAGCTGTGAACTCCGAAGATTGCTTTAGCAACCACTGCTCCGCTGGCTAAGAGGTGCTAATGTAATGATAGGCTCACTATTATCCGACTACTGTTGCTATCTATCCATCGGTGACCCTATCTGACTAGGTGCAGTTGCATTCGTTTTGGGTCTTGTTACTCTTTCGACTGAAATTTTATTTAATCAAATTTTTCGATCTCTTTCACGTCAATTTACTGTAGGTTATTCTTTCGCTTACACATGCGCGAGTCTGTTTGAAAAAAAAAATTGTCTTTAAACGTGCCCCTTGTTAGCAAACATGCATTATTTCTTACAGCGTTGCTGGTTTTATGTGAATTTTAGCAAAAATTGTGTGTTTAAAATTACAAATTTTCTTTACTAATATATGACTGAAATGAATTGCTATGCTCATTAAAAATGCTGCATTTCTCGCTACTTCAATTTGATACGGTTACCAAATCTTCAACTCTCTTTCTCTCTCTCTCTCTCTCTCTCTTTCTTTCAAGGTTTCTTGCTCCTTAATATTTTGTAAATACAAATGCTAAATGACTTCTTTTCCTAGGGTATTTGTCAACAAATACAATTATACAATGCTTATGCTACAATTCTGTTTCTCTTTTCACACAAGTAACACGTATTTTTCTGTGCTGATTTCTCACCAGCAACAAGGCACAGTAAGGGTAACGTGGGCAGAGTTGACGTTCAAATACACGTTTTCGAATTAATGTTAGAGTTTGCACCGGTTAAGGCAACCACCCACATTGTTTCTTTTAAGTTTCTCTGTTTTTTGGGGTTTTTTTTGATGCTTTCATTTACTCTCAGCGTTGGTAAACGTCCAAATACACTGATGATTGTTACTGTTTCCCGATGATTGCGAGTGCATTTGTACTAACATGGTTTATACATTTCGACAGCAACAGATTAAGTGACATTGTTAAAAGGTTGCTTTCCTGAAATTAATTGAACACAGTTGTTAATTCTTCAATTCAACTATTCTTTTTACTTTTGGTACGAAATTAGGATATTTTATCTTCTTTGTTGTTATTTCAACAGTATACGTAAAGGTGTAAGCAGTGGGTTCCTATTAACAAATTTGTACGTAACTGTTATCAGCTAGTTGGGCGCTGTGTATAGTGTTTGGCATGAACAGGGATGCAGATCCCCTACTTACTGCATTTTGCGGGAATCAGAGCTAAAAGAAATAGTCGTGTCTTGCAGTTAGGGTATGTTTCATGGGTTATTCGGCTAATTAAACTCTGCCTCTTGGTAAATTTGTTGGTACATTGTTTCAGTTGACTACTGATAACCCCGAGCCATTGAATTAGAGGGGTGGCATCGCAAACTTTATAAACATAGTTTCTCACTACGTATGTTTAATTTTCTTCTACTCTCTGTGATTTCTGTGCTCTGATTGTTCAGTTTGTTTGTATTTTAAATAATATTATCTCTCTCGCTCAATGTTTACTCTTTTAAGGGCGTGCAGGGGATAGTGTAATGTAGGTATCACTCTATACGTGCTTTAAGATAAATTTAGGTTAAAATATCACTGACTTTTTACCGTTACTTGACATCAGGTTGAGTGATGGTCTGAGTTCAATTCTCTGTGACTCTAAGCAAGACGTGAACCCCCAATAGCTGCGAGATGCAACACAACAGCAGAACTGGAGAATAAATGTGCGGTGGACTATGGAATGACATCTTGGTGGGACCTGTTTTCTACAATGGTTGTCTTACAGGAAGGAGTAAGGTACACAGAATAGATTTTGTATGGCTTTGTCTCAGATTTTTTAGCAACTTGCCTTTAGTGCAGTTCCGCCGCATGTGGTTCCAGCATGATTGGGCACCTCCATATTTTGCAGTCATTGCACGTCAACGACTGGGTTAATATTTAATTTCTTTTTATTTTGTTAAAATCAGCGTTTTGAGCTTTACAACTGTGCAATTGGAAATTTTTCTCTACCTGTGTATCAGTTACAAATTTACAAATTGCAAGGCGTAAAATTCGAGGTCAAAAGTCAAAATTGACACCACCCTTGTTTAATCCCTACCTAACTTCCTACATGTTGCCTGCAACAGATTTGTTTTGAAATTCTATCGGGGGTAACAGACTTGTGATTCACTCTGTTTATTGATAGCGTAACTGAATATTAATAAAGTTTCTAACTACACACAAAAATTTGAGAATATAATAGGATATATACACTGTGTAGGCATATACCGAATTTTAACGCTTTCACCACGTAACGCGTGCTCACTTGTGAGTGCTAACCAACACGTCTTACGATGTTGACTGCGGAACTCGGAGACTACTTGTTAGAATTCGATCAAATTTTAACATCCAGACCAGTGGCACTGCTATGGGCTCCAAAATGGCTCCCAACTATGCTAACATTTTTATGGGGGAGGTGGAAACCAAACTTCTTTCCACGTCTCCCTTGAAGCCGTTGGTCTGGCTGCGATATATTGATGATGTTTTCCTGATCTGGCCACACAACGAAGACTCACTCTTAACTTTTATCACCCATTCCAACTCCATCCATCCCTCTATCAAGTTTTCTCACAATTACTCTATCAGTACAGTTTCTTTTTTGGATGTCTCTATCTCTATCACTAACAGTAAATTGTCTACTAATCTCTATAAGAAGCCCACTGACCAACACCAGTACCTACACTATGACAGCTGCCATCCGCGCCATTGCAAGGATAACATCCCTTTAGGCCAGCTAACTCGCATCCATAGATTATGCACTAATCAGTCCGACAAGGACTTCCATGCTAACGCCCTTACCCACTCCCTAAAAGCAAGAGGTTACCCCAAATCTGTCATACGCGCTTCTATCTATAAACATCGCAATTCTCGTCCTAACAACAACCCCAAACCTTCTCCAGCCATGACAACACCTACATTAGTTCTTCCTTATCATCCAACCCTTAATAATATTAAAAATGTCCTAAGGAAATATCAACATATTATTGACAACTCTCCTCTTCTCCACTCCATTCTACCAGAACCACCAAAAGTTTCTTTTAAACGGACTCTTAATTTTAAAGATATTCTGGTCCATGCTGCTATTACCAAACCACGCACTTTCACTAAGGGATGTTCCCCTTGCAATGCTAAGCGTTGTGGCGTTTGTCTTTTTCTTAACCCCGCTACCTCTGTCTCCAGCAGTGCTTCCTCCTTTACTTTCAAGATTAACCAGAACCTGACCTGCACTTCTCACAATTTAATTTACCTGTTACATTGTAAAGTTTGCCAGAAACAGTACGTTGGAGAGACGTCCAATACCATACGCTCCAGATTTGCCGGGCATAAGTTCGATATCCTTAGCAATGCCGACACCCCTGTCGCCAAACACTTTAATTCCCCTGGTCACTCTTTACAGGCCGTCAGCCTTTATATTCTTCGCAGTAACTTCCATAACCAAAAAGAAAGAAAGCAATTCGAATCTTTTCTCATTTGGAAATTTAATTCCCTCACCCCTAATGGCATTAACCTCAGCAAAGGCACCATTCCCTCATTACCTTTCCCATATTCCTCTTCAAATTCAGCTATTCCCTAATTTGTCGTAGGCTCTCTGGGCCCTTTTCTTTGTCTTTATCTTTTCTCAGTTCTTACGTTCTGTCATATCTTTTACTTCTATGTTCATTTCTTGTCCATTTTTATACTTTTCTTCGTAGTCTCTCTGTATACCTTTATTTTTTGTGACCTTTTTTTGCGATTCTTTTTTACAGGGTGACTAGCGACCGGGAAGGGTCAGGGAATTTTGTAACCATCAGGGAATTCTTTGGTAACTAATGTTAACCTCGATGTTCGATGGTTTTAACATCGAAGTTAGCCTCGATATTCGATGGTTTTAACATCGATGTTAACCTCGATGTACGATGCTTTTAATGTTCGATGCTTTTAACGATATTCAGGGAATTTTACGTAATCTTTCTGCTAGCCACCCTATCATTCCTAACCCTTTATATATTTTTTTTTTTATAATAATTTTTTATAATAATTTTTTACATTTTCAATTTCCTATGTGTTATCCTATTGCATTTTTCTCGCCGCCATCTCTTTTTTCCTATTTGTCCTTCGTCCTGTCCTATCCCAATACGTCTTGTAATTAATCTCATTTGTTCTTTTCAGCCAATACCGTATTACTAATCCCTATGCAAACCATATATAAACCCGTCCGTTAGTACACATTTCATAACTTCAGGATAAATCTCTAATATTCTAATTGCTTTTAGAGAATTATCCTTTTTATCCTTTTTTTGCTTTGATAAAGGATAGTCTCTATCCGAAACGTCAGCTTTTTATTTTGTTTTTATATTTCTAGTCTTACTTTGATTGTAATCGTTTTTATTAATTATTTTGTTAATTTTTAATTATTATTGTATTTATTTTTTCATTTCTAATATTATATATTATATTATCTATCAAATTTTAACGGTATACACAGTTATACCAGTTGTTCTTCCTCTTCCCTGGTTGTACGTTCGCTATTATTTTCCTAAATTTCGTCTTCCCTGATGTTTTAGAACCTGAGTTATTAACTTGTTGATCTTGATAGTGGCATTTTATGTCTATTCATATCTCAGTTATCATTCAAATTCGGACCCATGTTCATACGAACGTTTTTGCTCAGAATCATCCATACTACCTTCCCTAAACGTTTGTATGTTGAGTTTTGAATCACCCTGTATATTGATTTTCCAAAAAAAATTTTATTTATTTCAATTAAAAATTCTAATGCACTTTGAAATGTTCCTAGCAGCCTGAATCCAGAAAATAAGATATAGCAAGATCATTAAAAACTAAATCTTTGCAGTACGTAACAATTTTTTGTCATAAATTTTACAATTCATACATGTAGGTATTATGTAGGTAGCAATTGTTACTCACTTTTGTTTGCAACTTACTATCACATTTCCATGTTTTATAAATAAGCATAATTTCAATAGTTATTTTTGCAGATCTTTACAGAATGAATATTAAAACAAGAAAAAATTTAAGAAATTCTCACACACTGTACCTATAGTCCTCATCAGATAAGTTAAACCTCGACCTTGAAGGTCTAGGATTATCCTTGAAGGCCTAGGAAATGGGAAGTTAGAGGATGAAAAAAAATCTGGTGAAGTACTAGTACTTCCCTGCACTACATATTTTTTTTCATCCTCTTGCCTCCCATTTTAGCTTCAAGAATAATCCTACACCTTCAAGGTCGAGGTTTAACTTATCTGATGAGGACTATACTTCACTTCAGTATAAAATAGCGTGTACTTAAAACTTTTTTAATAGTCAATTATAGTCTATCAATAGACCGTATCAAGCTGATGAAACTGTGTTTAAATGAATTTTTTTAATGTGAAGTGTTTTGTTTTTTAAAGCTTAATATGATTCTCTGAAATTTGACTTTCAAAATGTTTTGTAAAAGCAGTTTAGTACAGTCATCAAAGGGAAATAATCTACACTTGAATTTTACTCTAAGTTTTACCATTTCAATATTAATATACAGTTGACTCGCGATAAACCGACATTTGACAGTCCGACACTACGCTCAGTAGTCCGACGCCGCGTCGGATGAAGTCACTGCTGCAGACACAGACACGCACACACTCAAGTTCTAAAATCAACCTTTGGCAATCCGACATTTTTGATAATCCGACACTCCCTCGGTCCCGTAACTGTCGGATTATCGCGAGTCAACTGTATTTTTAATAATTTAATATTACGTTTCGAGTTAACATTATTAAGATTATTAAATCTAAATAATTATAATTAAAAAGCTATTAAAACAACACATTAGTATGAAATGTAATATTAAGTATTAAACTCGTGTGGATTATTTCCTTTGGTTGACTGTACGTGAGTATTTTGTTCGGATAACAAATTTCGTTCAGCATGAGTCTTTAGCAAGCGAGTGATGCAGCGAAGTGAACGAATGGGCAGCACATGCTTTGTGGTGACGTCATGCGGAGAAGCACATTGGTTGCTTTTGAGGTATATTGCTTATTCTTGCTGCAAAAAGGAAATTCGCTGGCGGGTCGTCGGGGCTGGCCTTCTTAAGGCCGGTTCACATTCAGCGACTTTGCGGAGTGAAGCGTTTTCCCAATCCTAGTTGTTTGCTAGACGTCACAAAGACGCGCGTGTTAAAATGCGGAGACGTTTCACATTCAGCGGAACGAAACGGGGAGCTAAGCAAACTTTCTTCTCTGCTTTCAGCCTGCGTCCCCCCCCCCTCCCCCAGCTATGCGAACTCTGCTCTGACTGATTGTTCGATCAGTCTCTGAATTAATTTATTTCCAAGATAATTAACTGTTGGACAGAAATCATGAACGCGTTTTATGATTATGATTATATGGGGTTTTCCCTCAAAAGACGATGAGAAAATGTCTGTACTTCGTTGTTTTGTTGGCGCCTTTTCCTTTGTTCGATCAGTCGTTCTTTCATCCAGTCTCTGTTGCTTTCTAGACATCCTGTATATATATATATATCGTGATAACATGGCTTTCTTGGCATCGTGTACCTGTATATATTATATTTTTTTATTAGGAAAAATGACAGAAAACGAGACACACGTGCACAGAAAACACGCTATCGGAAAATTTCAATATGGCCGACCTGACTGGCGGAAGTGGGTTAGAAACAGTTGCTAAGATTCTGGGACTGGAGAGATGCTCACTCGTAGCTGATTGGCTGCGCATTAGGAGCGACTTCTGAAAATTCCAACACGGTTGGAATTCGAAAACCCGCGCCGTTGTCGGCCCTAACCCGCTTTCCGCCGCGAATTCGCTGAATGTGAAACGGCTCTGGAAACCAAAATCGCGTCCAATGCGCCAGATACGGCGAATTCGACGCGAAATCGCTGAATGTGAACCGCCCTTTAGGCAGGTACGGACCTCTTCCGTCTCTTGCTTCCGGAATTCGCTGAGGAGCTTTCGCTCTTATGCGAGTATCTGCCTTCCTCTCTGGCTCGGTTTCTGGTTTGACATTACGACTGTAACTGCGACTCGCTCGGGGCTGGGTCGGGCGAAGCACGCTTCCCTCGCACGTTGTCCACTGTTTCTTCATCTCGGCTCTGCGGAGTTGAGCTTGTGAAGCTCGCTCGTTGCCGTTCCTGCAGCTTCCAATCTCTTGCTCGCCCAATCCATTGCCGTTCCATCCATCCGAGTGTCTACGTTCCACTCGCCTCGTCCCATTTCGCCGCCAACCGTTTCCTTCAACGCTCACGACCCATCTGCCTCGACCCTTTTCTCGGCTTTTTCTTCCTTTTCTATTTTCATCTATTTCCCCGAATCCTGGCTCGCGTTCGTCACTCGCCATCTCGCCTCTTCCATTTCTCTTGACAGGGGCCAGGCTCCCGATCTTCCTAAATCTTTCTTCTCTCTCCTTCTTTGATGTCACCTCATTTGCTATTTTCACTGATCTCTCAAAATGATGTGACAGCCAGTCTCTTTCTTTCATTTGTCTCTGATGTTGCCAGATGGCGATGTAGGTCTTGATATCTGCCGTAATCAAAACGTCTTCAGAGCACTGAAAGCAGACGATAACGGCGACAAGGCAGAGATTTTAAATATT
The DNA here is from genome assembly GCA_023313115.1 of Rhysida immarginata. Lineage (NCBI taxonomy): Eukaryota > Metazoa > Arthropoda > Chilopoda > Scolopendromorpha > Scolopendridae > Rhysida > Rhysida immarginata. The sequence continues at coordinate 6,046,806 of JAHWFO010013848.1, forward strand.
TCGATGTTTAAAATACGACATATCCCTTATATACGGAAAATTATTTAAATTAAATAAATTAAGAAAGAAATCAAAAAGAATACATTTCAATTTAATTAATACAAGAAGTATTGTTAGTCGGCCATGGTTAGTTACAAGATGGCGACCCTTGCGAATGCTTTCTTGACATTTGAGCGTTTGTTACGAGTTGGCGCCACGCGTATTTTTGCCAATCAAGTTTGCTATGGGAATTTCGGTTGTTGTCGCATCTCGTTAGATTAAGGATCTCTGCTTCACATGCATAAAGCACGTGATCATTGGCAGCGCGAAATTTACCATCGTGATCATTGACCATCGGGTGTGTCAATGATGTTTGTTTAGTGCGACGAAAGCGACGAAGATGGATGCGTCAGACCGACTACTTCTGTTTGCTATTGCCAGTGACGCTGACACAGTTACGCTTCGTCACCGCCTCTTCTAGACACTATAACCCGACTGCTAAAACCATGGTTTCTTAATTGAAGAAACCATCGCTAAAACGATCGTCAGCTTCTGCTTAAAGCTGATTCAAGCAGCCGTATTCAAATCGCAACGAAACCAAAGCAAGCAGGATGAATTGAAAATATATCTAACAATCTTTCAATCATATTTCTATAAACTCGATGTAATAATTTTAGTTTACTCCAATATAATTTTTCGACTTAAATCGGCGTAAATGCAATTACGCGCATCGAAAGTCGGATCGACGAATTCGTTTGTTTTCGTCACTCTGAAGACTGTCACGGTTTCGTCGCTTTCGTTGCATTAAACAAACACACCCGATTACTCTCTTACCGGGTTTTGTTAAAGTTTGTTACAACGAACAGTAACGATTATTGCAGGAACCAAAAACGTTTTGAAATTCGTTACAATAAGAGTCTTTTTTTTTATTTTTATATTTGCATTAAATCAATTACAATTTAATGGGACTTCAAAACTAATTCGTTACATTGACAACGGTGTTCGTTATAACGAGGGTCCACCTATATAATCAAGTCACTGGAAGGTTAACAGATAGTTCGTCCACGACGTTTTTTTGTTGACGTTAACAGATTTTTAAATCCTACGATAGTTACTCCGCCACTTGAACAACTGTTTGTATTTTTTATGTGACTTGGGAAATCTAATACAGTACGTATAGGAAATGCAAAATTTTAACTGAGACATTCTAGATCAAATTTAAAAGATGTCAGAAATGGTTTCAAATCGTTTCGTGTAAAGGAAAGAAAGTTAAAATCAGGAAAAAGAATTTCGATGAACGGATATTTATAAGAGAAAAGGACGAGACACAAAACCCTGGAATACAATAAATAATAGTTATTAAATAAAAATGAAAAATAAAATAATAATTAACAATTAACAAAATAATTAATAAATAATAAGTAAAATCAAAATAAAACTAGAAATATAAAATCAAAAAAAAAATAAATAAAAGCTGACGTTTCGGATAGAGACTATCCTTTATCAAAGCAAAAAGGATAATTCTCTAAAGGCAATTAGAATATTAGAGAATTATCCTGAAGTTATGAAAAAAGTACTAAAGGACGCCTTTATATATAGTTGGCATAGGGAACAGTAAGACGGTATTGGCTGAAAAAGCAGAAGAGGAATTTGAAGACGTGTTGGGATAGGCCAGGAAGGGAAACAAATAGGAGGTAATAAGAGGGCGACGAAAAATAATGCAATAGGATAACACATACAAAAGTAAAATTATAAAAAAGTTTAGGAATGATAGGGTGTCTAGCAAAACGGTTTCGTAAAATTCCCTGGGAAAAAAAATTATCCCTGAAAAACTCCCTGACTGTTCCCGGTTACACAATTTTTTTGACAAAGCCCGGTCGCTAGTCACCCTGTAAAAAAGTATCGCATAATAAAAAGGTCACTAAAATAAAAGAGTACAGAGAGCCTATGAAAAAATATACTGGGACAAAATGAACATATAGGCAGAAAGAATTAACAGAACATAAAGACCGTTTATAAAAAAAAAGAAATAAAAATAAAGAAAGAAAAGACAAAAATATTCCTCAGAGAAAGATACAGAAAGAAAAGAGAATTTCAACAAAATAAAGTACTTGTAATACCAAGCCATTTCTGTAAAATTATTGACATTTAACTTTCGCATTTGATTGAGAATAATTTCGGGTGAAGCGTTCGATAGTAGCAGCATAATTTGAATACAGGTAGTCACTGAAAAACAATGCTCAAACCAAAACAACTGGAATAGAAAAAGGTAACACAAAAAAAATAACTCCGGTATTCCTCTAAATGGCAAAGTTGCAAGAAAGAAATCTCGAGTGCACTGTAAATCACTTGACAAGGAACAATAGCACATAGGTGCCAATATCTTTATAATGAGAAAGTGAAAGAAACGGAGAAATAAATGCACAACGATTATATTAACAACAATTATAAAAAGAAAAAGGAAAAAAGATCGTTGGTAAATAGTTTGCTTGGATACGAAGAGGAACAGAAGTGGGAACACTAAATGAATTAATTTGAAAACGAATGGTGAATTTGAAACCATTTCTTTAAGAGGGGATTGTGAAGAGTAAATATCGTTAAGAAGACAAAATCTCCTGTAAACATCATGACTTTTAATCTCCTGTAAACATTCAGTGTGTGATTTCATAGTGTAAGTGAAAAATAAAACTGCCAGAAAGACTAAAAAGTTAATGTGCACAGGTTGGTAGGACACTGCGACGACACGTTCCCTGATTGAAACATTCTTACACATGAAACTCAAGAAAATAGGTTCAAAGGCATTTTCAAGGTGCTTTGAAACCTCCTCTTCTGTAAAAGAAGATAAACCACCGTTGCTTTCTAACTTCTTACATGCAAGACAGCCAACTTGGATCAAAGCCTCGAAATCAGCTGAATAATAGTTACTATTCAAATCCAAACAATCAAAGCGTATATTTTTTGCTGAACAGTTGTTGTATTTGGTCGCATTTCTGTTAATTATATAAACAAGTGCTTTCTCGACTAATGTTGTGTTCTTGGATATTTCTTCAATTTTAAACTGATCAATGACTATTGTTAGAGAAAACAGAAATAGAGGAGAAATAAGAGGAAACTTCAACTCATCCCAGACAATCTGCTGTATTTGGCTATATTTTCTTTCATTGCACTTACTAAAGTAATTGTTGAGAAATTCTTTACATTTTGTCTCTGTAATTCCCTTTATTTCGATCCATTTGTCCCACAGTGAAAGTAGATTAAATAACTGGTTCTTTGCGCCAACGTCCACTAAAGCCTTATCAATGTCATCTTTGGGAGGTGTGTCTTTGAACATTTCGCCAGATTTTGAAGTGACCACGACAGTCATGCGAGAAAAAAGTTTACCTTCCAAAAGAGGTATTAGTGCATGTTTCAATTCGTCATTCAGTTCGTCAAACCCGTCTAAGAGAAGTAACGTATTTGTTTCCTCATATTTTATTTCCTCTAATTTTTCTTCAGAGGTATATCGTTCAAGGTTACATTGCTGAAGAAGTGCTTCTTCTATGTTGCCGTCAAAAGAATTAAGAATCACAAGAAAAATCATGTTAAACTTCTCACTTATGTACGGTAATCCTTTCGCCCAATCCGAAGCCAGTTTTAACAGTAAAGTGCTTTTTCCGTAACCAGTATTGCCTTCAATCAATATCCTTCTGGGTCTTTTTGCCAGACTGTTTTCGGAATACTTGCCAAAGATGTCCTTCAGATCCATAACGGTTTCTTCTTCGCCAATGCCGAAAAAATTTCGTTCGCGTAACGCTAATTCAGTGTAAAGTTCTTCCAAAGGCAAAAATTTTGGTTTAGAAGTCCTATCATTATGTGGAAGTTGAAGATGACTATATCGCTTCCGAATTAGCAGTTGAAGTTCTTCCAAAAATTCTGAAAGAAAATTAACACAAAAATAATATGTTAATTCACAAAGTTATTTTCATTTATCTAATCTATCTACATATATAAAGAAGGATGTTTGTGGGTTTGTTTCTTATACAAATCTACAGTTTTATTCCGATCTTGATGAAATTTTGCATACTTGACCTTCAAAACATGAGGAAGGTCACTGACTACTTCAGATTTCGATAAAATAATAATTATAGATTAAAAAAATCGATATTCATGGTTATGGCAAGGCATATTAATTAGAAATATCTCTGACCAACAATGCAAGGTAAAGTTTGTGCAATATAGATAAATTTCAATTTGTAACAATGCATAGAATTCCTGTTATTCAGGCTTTTCTTAGAAAAGAGAGTTCTTAATACTTAACAATTTCTTGAAAATCTTTAAAAATGATCAGTAACTGGAGATAATGGAGAGTTAGCAGACTATTGAGAAAGAGTGGAAAGACGACAGAGGAAGCACTCCTTTAGCTTCGTTCTGTATTGAGCAAATGGTAAGCAAGTAAATAGAAGAATCGGCGACTGCTAGACTACACAAAGGGATGAATGGCCAAGTTTTGCTTCAAGACATCGAGAGAAGAGTGTGAATTGCAACAACATCAAGTGTACATCTAAAGTAAGATTACGTGAGTAAGAAATTATTTTGACTAGCAGTGGCATCTTTGGTGAGGTCCATCCGTTGTAAGCCTCTAAAAAAAATTTTTTCTAATTTTCATTAAGAATTTTTACTGCCATAATTCTAAACGATTTCATGCGTTTATTTTTAAGACATTGCAAAATTTAATCCAAAAAAAAAAATCCGAGCCACCACCTAGCTTATTTGGTAGCACATCAGACCCAAACATTTCATAAAAATACATTTTGACTATATTCTGTGGGAATGTGTAACTGAGATTGATTGAACGTTCGTTTCCAAGAATTATTAATAATGAGCATAAAATGACGATGCAGTGACAGAACATTAATAAGGCAGCATCTGTTGATGAGGCAAAGGAGTCACGCGTATCTCCCTTGAGCTCCCTATCAAACGTTCAGACGACTGGCAGAGATTTATGTGTCTGGAAAGGAAAGAGAAAGAACGAGTATTGGTCAGAGAAACTCTGAAGCTAAAATGTAAAACTCTATACGGGCAATGGAAACATCTGAACAACGGGAGTTTTGAATACAGCAAGAGGGTATAAGAGCTTCTACGTCAAGGGCAAGAAAAACTTGGGTATAAATTATTCAGTGATGTTCCCCGGTGGTGAAGATGGATATCAAGAGGTAAATAAAGTCCTGGTATATCACCTAGAATTCCTGTTTTTCGTATTTTTCTTAGAATGGATAACCCTTTCCCTCTGTGTTGTATTGATTGGGTTATTATTTAACCAATTTGGAATTATAATTTAACTTCTGGAGATTGTTCTGCTTACCTACAAGTGTAATTATCCCGGGCAAAGCCGGGTACCTCTGCTAGTACAGTACATAAAAAGGATTACTAAATGATGTTTATCTCAATAAAGAGAGTTAATAGGCCTATGCTTCCTGTGAGGAAGGAAGGAAAACTCATTTGAATTTTTTTATGATCAGTGATAAACTGTACGCTCTTCCGTTCTATTCCGTTTCAAGTAAACAATTTCCGTAACCATACAAAAAAAAATAAGGAATACAAAATTTTACTTCATCCCATTTATCATTTACTTATGAAATAAAGCGTATCATTACAGGGTTCAAAACATAAAACACAAACATCAATTTCTACTACCGTTTAGATGACACTAATAAAAGAAATATGCCTCTTTTTTTTTTTTTTTTTTTGTTGTTTTTTTACAGTTACTGACAATACACACCAAGGAAGAATTTATATCGTTTATTGTTAACAGCAAGCATTGGGTCGTTTCACATGAAATGTCTTTTGGGTGAATAAATCCGTCCACTCTTACGACTTACCTGAAACTGTATTCTGTACGCAAGGAAACACCTACAATAGACATCTTTTTATGATCCACGGAGACTTAAGAGGGAAATTTTTTTTGTATAAACATCGCACCATAATTCTCTTGAAAGGATAGGCAAGACTTTAGAAAAAAGTTAAGACTTGGAGATAAATCATCCCAATCAAATGGCGCCGACATCCCCTTTCCTATTGGTTGTCGATGTTCTCATATTGCATGTGATGATATACAGTATATTCGTAAATAGGGTCACTTAATAAAGAAATTTATATACATAGATTGTTATAAGGGACACAATTGCCTTCATCAGCAGTCATTCTTTTCTTCATACAGGTTCGCCGCTTATCAACTTCTCAAAACAATACCATCCATCCTTTGAAGCTTTTCCTTGACCAGCACACATTTATCAACACTCGTTATCGGTGTCTTTCATCCTAAATAATCTTAAAATACACTTACTGTTTGAATCCACTACGTCTCTGTTTATGCCATACATCTTTCTTGCATTATCATTCGAGTGTCCCATCAACTCAGTCCAGCCACACTTTTTAAGTGTTTCATTTCCACTGGACGCAGATATGATTTGTTCCATTCTTTGGTTTTTCAAACCACACCACCCATGTTCAGCCTTGCCCGTGTTTCACTCCCACTCATTAGCATTGGGGAGGGGGAGGGGGTGGGGGGGTGGGGTTAGGATATATGAAATAACGTACAGATCGGAGAATAAGTAACTGTCGTTAAAGCCTTCAGAGAATTCATTGCCTTCCAAGACAACCGGACCTTTTGGAAAAAAGCTTTCGCCGTGAAAAAGTATTAGCAAAAGACCGGTGATGCCTATAACTGTTAATTTTTATAAATCTTTCAGGCCATTAATCGATAGTTGAATTTTTATGTTTTCCCCTTCTAAAACGATATTTCAAGTGAACCAAACTCATTTTTTATAAGAATAAAAAAGGATGCTTTTTTAGATAAACCTTTGACTTCATGTAACAACAGTATATGCATTCATGCTCTCTCTCTCTCTTTTCAGTTGTTTGTTGTTGTTTTTCCTTCATATACAATTCATTACCTGCATATTTCTCAAATTTTCTGAAAACCTCCAATAGCCTGTCTTTGGTTGCTTTGGACCCAAATTTCTGCGTCCATTTTATCAACATCTGAAGCTTAATCTCAGATAATCCATGGTAGTCGTGTTCCACATTGTCGAGCTCTGATTCGGTGAGCCCCAGACGTCGTCCAAACTCTTTCCAGTTATCCGATCTCAGCTTTTCGCTAATCATTTGTAAGTCAAATACAGAGCATGTCTAGTGAATAAATAAAAAGAAAAAAATATTTTCATTTCTATCTAATTGTTTTCAAAATAATGACAAATACAATTTTCTGTGAACCCACAGTTCTTAAGTAAACATTTGCTATGGTCTTTCTAACCTTCTGTCATTTTGGCAAATTAAAATTCAAACCCTACTACTTTTAGTTTCGTATAGAATAGCTCTGTTGTGTGACACGAAACTTCAGAATGTAGCAATAACTTGTAACAAAAATTTTTATGTGCACATACTGGATGGTTATAAATAAAAGTTCCCCACTTCTGCGCGGGCTGCAGATCGCGTTATTGCTCGGATAGTGATGAAACTTTGTGTATAGGCTGTGCAGAGCATGGGGACGAGAATTCCAGCGGAAAATTTATAAGTGCATACGGTTGCCATCATGGACAAAAGTGGCCCTGCAAAATCCTACACAGACGGTAGTAATGCATTACAGGCATGCTATAGGAAGGACTGTTCAATATGCGCACCTCTGCGTCGTTGACATATTGGAAGCGCAGGACAGCGTGCTCGACCAACACCTCCTAAAAAAGAAAGCCTGTGCACTGATAATTCATTCATTGTTAACGAGAACAACAGGAAACCACTATTCCACATCAAAGGTTTATTGCAACGCTGTAATAAACGTTGCAATAAACCTTTGATGTGGAATAGTGGTTTCCTGTTCTTGTTAATCTGTGTCCAAAGTTTCTGGCTCCATCTCCTTCTATATCATTCATTGTTACATCATCATAAAAAGGCACTGTTAATCGTATTTCCACCAATAATAAGCCCTAAATTATAAGTTTTTATGATCATGTAACAAAGTATGGATTTTCAGTGCACAGGCTTTCTTTCTAGGTGTTGGCTCAACAGTAGCACGAAGCATCTCCCGTGAAATGGCTGCAACAACACGAAGAACGTTGGCTTTCAGTTCAGGCAAGGTCCGTAAGCCTCCCTGATAAACACGATCCTTCAGGGTTCGCCACAGCCAAAAGTCACATGGATTAAGGTCTGGTGAACGGGCAGCACACCCAACTCCCGTTTCTATTCGAAATTCTGCATCACCTTTCGTAAACCTCTCGCCGTCATGGGTCCTGTTCACAATCCCTTAACATGCCGATATTCTCGCAGTGCTCTTGCACTATTGCTGCTTCGCCAGGAGCTCACGTTCTTTCTTTATTTCCCAATGGCATGGTGACCTCTGCAAATTGGTTGTTCACAGAAACGCATTGCGCTTTTGCTTACGGCGCCACTTTCTCCTCTGGTGGCAACCGTATGCGCTAATAAATTTTTCATTGAAATTTTCTTCCCCATGCTCTGCATAACCTATACACAAAGTTTCATCACTATCCGTGCAATAACGCGGTCTGCGGCCCGCGCAGAAGTGGGAAACTTTAATTATAACCATCCAGTATACTGAAGTTAAAAAACAACGGTTATGGTTGAAGCTTAAAATTTTTAGAATAACAGACACAATGATGAGTCATAAAATTATGACCACCTATCTAAAATCTTCATATTTATCTGTGTGTCGCCATAACACTGATCCCCGAGGAATATAGACCCTAGAAAATTTCTGAAGGTGTCCTAAAGTATCTGAAATTAGCAGCACTTCCTGTAACTCCTGTTAGTGGCGGATCGAACCTGTTTTTCCTAAGCACTGTTTTTCTATTATAGTGCTTTGGTTTTTCCAGCATATCCCATTGGTGTTCGACTGGAGTGATTGACAGGCCAGGAGAACAGGTGGTAGGCAACATTGTCCTGTTGATTTATCTTTAGACCATCGCCATCGGAGAACATAAATTGTCATGAAGGGGAAAGGGATTTTGATTCTTAAAATTACAATTCAGAGAAACATGTACTAGCCTATCAAAAGTATTCGGACACTTCTGCTGTCACCTTTTTGCCTTATGGTCTCCTAGACAAGGTGGGCAGGGGTTTGTCCCCAAATCAACTACGTCACCTTCAGTATTTGTTGTTTGCTGTAATCAACTGTGTCAAGAGCAAGAAATGGTACACAAAACTGTTTTGCTCTCCACTTTAGGAGATTTAGCAAAAAACTACGTATAAGAATGAATACGGTACTGTTTTGCTCTCCGGCCGGCCGCCGTTTGCACGATAACTTGAAAACGGATTAAGTTTTTCAAATTCTGTTGTCAGAAATATGACCATCAAGGTCTTAGCTCGGCTCTATCACCTTTTTAGGATTTTTCGTGGAGCCCTTCAAGTCGAATTCACGTGCTAAAACAATGAGTGTAAAGAATACCAAGATCGATTCGTCAAGAATGAATACACTGTTACTTTTTATTTATCGTTTAAGTATTGTTGTCGTGAGCTCGCGCAATATACAAAATTAAAATTTAGCACAGCTATTTACTACCACAATGATGAAAATAAATCCAAAACTTGAGATAAATTTGTCAAAACTAGAAAATAGATTTGGGTTGCTGGCAAAAAAATGAAATCGATCGATTTATTTGAAATTTTGCACACATCTAGTGTTGGTGGCATACAAAGAAATGATTCAAATTGCAAGACAATACGTCCAGAACAACGTTGTACAGGGTTGCTCCCATGCTCCTCCTGGAGAAGAATGGTTCCGACCAGATTTGCATGAAATCGTCAGTTTGGCATCTAAATTGTACTGTAACAGTTGACTGTAGGTGTAGTGACAACAACTGCAATATTTCGCACACCCCGCGTTCTCCTGTGCAATAACTCACGGAGTTTGACAGAGGTCGGATTGTGGAACTTGGAGAGGCTGAATGATCTGATCGGCGTATCGCGGCGCAGATCGGTCGTAATGTTTCTGTGGTGGCTCGATGTTGTCAGCAGTGGTTTACGGAAGGAACGCACTCACGTAGACCTGGTTCTGGACGCCCACGCACTACTGACTCATGCCAAGACCCTCGAATGTTACGAGAAGCTTTGAGCAACCGAACGGCATCCACAGCAGAGAAACGGCATTGGTAACCTTTTGCTAGCTGCAGGACTGCGGGCGCGGATCTCTCTAGCCAGACTCCCACTTCTGCAAGAACACCGTGATGCGCGGTTGCAGTGGTGCTGCGAAAGAGCCGAATGGAGGCTTGTGGTCTTTAGTAATGAGAGAAGATTCTGCCTGTATTCCGGTAATGGACGTGTACGTGTGCGGCGAAGAGCAACAGAGCGCCATCTTCCACAGTGCTTCCGTCTATGACACACAGGTCCAACCTCTGGCGTAATGGTGTGGGGTACTATCAGTTACAACTCGCAATCACCCTTAGTGTTTGTGGATGGAACATTGAACAGCATTTGGTACATCCAGCAGATTGTGGAACCTGTTCTTGCAAAAAAGAAGGTAACATGTTTTTCCAGCAGGAAACGCCTGTCTACACACTGACCGTGTTAGCTTGCAGGCCTTACAGTATGTGGCTCTACTTCCCTGGCCAACACGACCTCCAGACTTGTATATAATTGAGCATATGTGGGAGCTGATGGGACGTAACGTTCATCGTCGTTGCACACAAGCTGCAACAATTCCACAATTGCGCCAACATGTTTAGGAGGCTTGGAACAACCTACCCCAAGACGACATGCAGCATCTTTATGAGGTTCACTCCACTTTGGCCCCGTGAAGTTGGCCCCTTCCAGTTTCGCCCCTTCCACTTTCGCCCCGTCCACTATCGCCCCTTCCACTTTCACCCCTTCCACACTCGCCCCCTGCAAAAATACTTTTAAGACCCACTTTCATAAAAAAGACCATGCAGAGAGGTTAACAAGTCAAATAGAAAACTAAGAATTCAGTTATTTAGAATACTTACCTGACCTAACCCACGAAATTCTCCTTTTAATTAAGAACGATTTAAATTAAAGCTTTCCTAAAATCTAAATTGTTTTAAAAGAAATAATAGGGTTTAGAAAATCATTTACAATACTCATTTCCAAAAAAGTTGGGACAGTGCAATATATAAGAAGAACTCCAGCACATTTGTTTGGATTATTGTATTGCCGTTTATTTCAACGCATTACAATACATAAACGATAAATTAGGCATGGGATCACATATCTTATATGCTTAAAGAAAGATACAGGTTGTTTTCCTGTTTGGCACGTGCAACACACTCCCAAAAAAGTTGGGACAGCACGGCGTTTACCACGGTGTGGCGCCACCTCTCCTCTTGATGACACACTGTAATCTTCTGGGCATCGATGACACCAACCTTTCTAACACCGTAACCGGAATTCTGTCCCATTCCTGTTGAATATAGGTTTTCAGCTGTTCAACTGTCCGGGGTCGTCGCTGTCGTAGTTTTCGTTTAATACTACGCCAAACGTTTTCTATAGGCGACAGATCCGGGCTGCAAGGGGGCCAATCCAGCATACGAATGCGCTGCCGACGTAGCCATGCAGAAGTTATGCGCGCTGCATGCGGTCTGGCGTTGTCTTGTTGAACTATACACTGACGTCGTCCAAACAGGCGCCTCTTAGATGGCACCATAGCTTGTTCCAGGATCTGTATATACGCTTCAGCATTGACGGTGCCATTGCAGATGTGCAAGTCTCCCATTCCATGGCCACTAATACAGCCCCAGACCATGACAGACGGTGGTTTCTGTACCGAACGCCTGTAGCACGCGGGAATATCCTTTTCGTCTTTGGTCCGGAGTGTACGGCGTCCATTATTTCCGTAAACAATCGTAAAGGTTGATTCATCGGACCACAATATGTTCTTCCAGCGTGCTTGGGACCAATTGCGATGGGCTCGAGCCCATAACAGACGGCGACGTTGCTGTCGTTTGTTGATGTATGGCTTCCGTTGTGCACAGTATAACTTAAGTTTGCATTTGTGGATGCACCGGCGTACAGTATTCAACGATAATGGCTTCCCGAAGAAACCGCGGGCCCACGTGGCTATGTCCGTAATCGCAGCATTCCTATGCGTGACGCAGTGACGTCGGAGGATCCGAAGAGCTCGAGCATTCAGAATAGGTTTTCTACCTTGGCCTTTCCGAACTGTTATCTCACCACTATCTCGGTAGCGCTTGATAATATTATGTACTGTAGATGATGACAGGTTAAATCTTCTGGCTATTGCACGCTGAGAAACGTTGTTTGTGAATTCTTGAATGATTCGAACACGAAGATCTTCGCTAACTGGCTTGCCTCGACCCATCATTCCGAATAAGTTACCTGAACGACGGATGGCAACTGTTATTTATACGGAACGTAGTACGACGTCATCATTCTAGATTATTCCCGAAAAATTCGGAAGGTTCCACTACTAACGGCGCTTTCTACAACGTATGTCCCTACTATTTTGGAACGTGTTGCAACACCCCCATTCAAAATGAACGTCCCGGCCACGATACAAAATGTTTTGGTGCACACAGTATATTTATGTCATTTCATAAACGTATCTGCTATTTTGTATTCGCGAGAAAGTTTTGTTACATCATCCCTTTTTGTTTTTTCTAGATATTTTGCACTGTACCAACTTTTTTGGAAATGAGTATTGTATGTTTCATTCATTTAAAATTCCATGGTTTGCACAGTAGTCGTTAGCCTGATTATTATAGGCCTACGGTTTTCAAAAATTTTTGAACAAGTACCACCCCACAAGGACAGTAAACTGAAATTTAATACCAAATAATCAATCAATCTAACTTTTTTTTATCTGCTTCACAATACATTGTTATAATATTTCTGATTTGTTTGTTATTAAATAAAAATTCATGAATGGCTTCTTCTATGTGTTTATTTTGCTACTCTTTTAACCATGGAAATAAATTACAATAAACAGATTTAATTTTAATATTTTTTAAAGTAGATTCAATTTTTCACAATAATCGATTCCAGGAATCGATTAATCGTTACTATGCAAAAATAAATTGCATAAAAATTAATTGATTATTAAACAATTCAGTTTTTCAGGGAATCGCCTACCACTAAAAACCACTTAAAACAACTGGGTGATTATTCGTGAAAAACATTGCTTGAAGTACCATCACAGTTTGAAACCCTGGCTATGTTGTATTCAAGTTACTTGCGTATAGCCTTAGCCTCTCCTCAGGGCCTCGATAAAATATATTGGCGATAAAATTACCATATAATGGCGCCGGGGCGAAAGTGGACTTCGGGGGCGAAAGTGGAACGGGCAAAAATTTAAGGGGCGAAAGTGGAGGGGGCGAGAGTGGAGGACAGCCTTTATGACCGTATGTATCCAAGAGTCGAGGCCTGCATTCAAGCTCGCGGCGGTTAAACACCCTATTAATGTGGTCAATTGGGGCATGGGGGAGGGCACCCTTACAACGTTCTTCTGGACGTATTGTCTTGCAATTTGAATCATTTCTCGTATGTCACCAATACTATATGTGTACAAAATTTCAAATAAATCGACCCATTCCATCTAGGTGTTGCATTTTTTTTTTGCCAGTATTGTATTTGTTTGTTGTATGTGACAACAATCGGCCAGTCGTGTTTGCTTCAACAGTGGTGATGAAATTAATGCTTGCCTTAAGACATCAAGTTTTAAGGGGGAAATAAATAAATAAATAAATAAATAAATAAATAAATAAATAAATAAATAAAAATCATTAATATTTCTTTTTATTAATATCTTTCGCGATACATAAAAATTATTTTTAAAACAAATATGAGCCTATAACTCCGGGGGGGGGGGGGCCAAGCGGCTTCTAAAGCTTTTGCTGAAAAGGTGAAGGTACTTTCCCTAATGAGCCGACAACTGAAGAAAGTTTATTTTCCATATTTTTTTTTGCAATGTAGTGATTTCCGTTAGAGAAGTTATAATGTTTATCTAAACATATTAGAAAATTAAAATAATCACAAGAGGGTCATCCTTGCTGCTAAAACTGAAACTGCGTATTCAGAATATGATTCCATGTTGTGGACTGAATAGAACTCTATTGAAACAGCTACGCATGCTGATGAGGTTGTAAACAGTTCCTCAGCTCCCTCAATCCATCTATGAATATTTTTAATAAAGACAGAAATAATTCAATAATCTAGGGCGGACTGCGACTCGCGGAGCGCGATAATCTTATCCAATAAAAGAGCGAAGCTTTTATTGTCAAATTTCAACGTTTATTTATGGTTTGATCAGAGTAATGACTTTAATTTTTGAATTTCATCGCGCCGAACGATCCACGAAGAATGCTTATTGATTGCCAACAGTCGCGAAATCGGAAAAGCTGGGTCAATTAGAAGACCATCAATGGTTTTCACTCTTGAAAGCGCAACATACGTTAAACCAAGCCCAAATTCAGTGTCACCAATATCAATCACTGCTTTGTCGACAGTGATTCCTTGAGCTTTATGCACAGTAATTGCGTACGCCACTTTCAACGGAAACTGTTTACGTGAACAACTCACGCCATTTTTCTTGAATCCAACAGAGACAGGTGTAATCGGAACGACACTGTCATACAGACACGGACCAGTGTAGTTGTCGAACTCAACCAGTATACATAATGGTAACTCACTAAGATGGTTTCTAGACTCTAATCCTTGTTACACGAAAAAATGACAATCTCTTTCCAAAAATTTACTATGCAAGTCTACGTAAAAAAGAATCAAGGTTACTGAGTTATTCTTATGTATTTGTTAAGCAATTTACACCTTAAATCGAAGGGTTCAAGAAGCGATGAATTAAAAAAAAAAAGATGAAAAAAGTTCTAAGAACTCGATAAAATGGTCTCAAAAATCGATGGTGCAGAAAAAAATTTGCGAAGGGCTTCGCCATATTTTCTATGTTGAAAAATCTATTAGCGCGTGCAATTGTTTGTTTACATTTTTTTCAATGCATTTCAATGGGAACAGCAAAATGGTGATTATTCCTCGATGGCTGAACCGATTTTTAAAATTTTTATTTAGTGACCATCAGGATGGTCATGTCCACCTGTGTGCAAAATTTCATTTGTCTATGTTCTCTGGTTCAAAAGTTTTATGCGCACAAAGAATTTTGATTTTCGCCTGATAACAGAGCTTCGCTAACGCTTCGCTCTAATTATAAAATGTTAAGGATACCATGTCGATTTTTCCTGGGCAAACCCCATGTGGATATAAAATTCCAATGCGAGCATTTTAAAGAATTCTTTTCGGTTTTCCAAAGTTAATATTTACCGTATTAATTCTAAGCCTTTTTCGAGAATTCATGCTTATATTCAATTTCGGATATTGCAAAATTTCACCAAATAAATGGCCCGAGCAACGCCAGGCATATCGGCCATTAAAAAAAAGGAATAACAATAGATATGATGGTTCGATTATAATAATTATATTCGTATGATACGGAAATAAAACACGACTCCTTGGGTTTATACTTAACTGACACTATCTTAACTGAGGAAGACAAGGTATTCTGCTCAAGTCTCCTACATTATTTCATATCTTAGAACCGAAAATATGAACTGTGGGGAAAATATGAAAAGAATACAAAATGAAATTTTTTATTTCGCATATTAATAAACGTCCACATGTGTACGATTTGTGAATCTTGAAAAAATAATAAATTACCACAAGTACTGTGGATGTCAATTTCTTAAAACACAAGCTAGCTCCGCTTCTCCACAAAGATTTTTATTCACCGTGATTGTGCATATTATTGGCGTACAATACTGAAAACGAAATTTCCATGGACGTTGAGGCACGAGTCCCATTATGCATAAAATTCAATATTTTAGTGTGTCCCTACAACCAATTCTTTAGGGCAGTGGTGCACAAAGTGGTACATATAAAGGGCCGCATACAAGTCTGATTTTGGCTGTGGGCCGCATTAAAAAGTTGTTGAAGAATTTTAGATGCCAGCTTATCTGTATCTGGTTTAATTTTTTTTTATTTAGGCGCAAATTGGCTTATTTGCTAACGTGTCTCGGGCCGCAAGAATTTGAAAACGGGACGCGGGCTCCGACTCAAGTCTTCCTCCTTCCAGTCTTTTTCAATGGTTCAAGATCATGGAAGTCGCTAAGTTCTTCAAAAGCTAGATAATAAGAAAGTTATGGAATCTGACCAAGCATATGGAATAATTGTCATCGTGTCGCACTACTCATTATAACTGTCCTGCGGATATTTTTATAAAATTATAGTAGTGAGCAATTTAAAAAAGAGAAATATAATGGTAAGTTTCTGGAAATTTCACTGTGATAGCGCTTTTATTTTTATTGGATTTGCGAGCAGAGGCAGGCAAATCACTACTTAAAAGAAATCAATGGCCAAAGAGAGAAGCATTTACTACGTAAGAGAAAAATGTAGTAAATCGGACGCTTGTAGGTTGCAAGTGTTACAAGTTGTAATGATGTTTGATGTAAAATTTGCTAATATAATAAATCATAATGAGGCAGAACTTCAGTATTTGAAAGGCAGGCAAGCTCCCTAAGATAACGGAAGGTATAATTTTTTGTGTACTTGTGAGCTCCTTTAAAATATTACAGAAAATTGGATGTAATATATATCTTAAAATTCAATGCTTCCGCCAGGAAATATCCATTATGGAAATATGATATAAAAAATTGGAACCCAAAATGCTGACTGAATACACTTGGGGTCTATCTGAAACCGATTACAACAGAAAATCCAAAAGAAATCGACTTTAGGCGAATAAATGGTACAGGGTGATCATTTTATTACACAATCCGGCATATCCGTTCAATATCATCTGTTAAAAAAAAAGAAGATATACAGATACCATATAATAATAAACTGCATATTTGTTTACAGTTGAGATCGAAGACTTGTGTACAACAAATCAACTTTTTGTTATACCCAACTTTATGAGATACTTTCAGAGGAAAAAATCCACTGGTGAAAAATCGCAAGATTATGCCCTGTACAAACATAAATTTATGTACTCTTCTAACGCATAGAATGCTTCGATGCGTCACGAAGTGTTGCCAAATTAGTCATCTTTCGGCTAGAAACGTTGTTTTTTTTCAATTTTATAGCTAACGAAGATTTATAATACAAATTTTATATAATTTTATAAATTTTAATACTGGTAAGGCACATAACTCATAATATGACTTCTCTACTGGTCATTTGTCAACATGAAATGTAATCGGCATTCAATTAAAATTTAGCCAGTTTTAGCTATTTTTAAAGTCAGTTTTAGCTATAAAACACAAATCGTATTTGGTATCACTGGTTGCGTGATTAAGTGATAGTCCTTTACTAAATACACATACATGTTCATACACATAACGTATTATATTACTGTCCGATTTCTTTTTTTGTTTTGATAAAATCTATTATTATAAAAAAAATAAAAAATAAAAAAGTGATCGACAGAAATGAACGGTCATCACGTTTGAAATCAGCACACAAAATAATATTAGAATCAACTATTCACTTTCATTAAAGAAACTAAAAAGCTAACATTTGTTATTATGTGGTTCAAGGGTGTTTCTGTAATAATAAAATAAGCAGAAGAGAAATGAATTAAAAACAGAAAAATTTTCAAAGTGTTTAAAACTTTCGCCATATTTCAATGAACGATTTCAGGCATCAATTTTGAAATTAACATCTATATAAACCGCATCGATTATCCTTATTAATAGAAATATTGATAAACGAATCTTATTTGTAATGATTTATACTTTACCCAAGAAATAAATTTATCCTGCATTCTCTACTATTCTCAGTTGAATTATATAGCGAGCGGGTTTCCTTTGCCTTTCCTTTTTCTCTTCAACTCCGATAATAAAACTGAAAGTTTTAACCCGACCTTGGAAGGAAACGGATATTGCAATAGATATTTTGCTTGTCATTATGAAACTGGCTGCCATATAATTTTTGTAAAAACTATAAAATAAAAAATTTAAATAAAATATTCATTTAAATATATATGTAATATTTTTTGTAATTTTTATATAATCTTATTCTTCTGTTAAACTTTTATTTGACAAAAAATTAAAAATGAAAGCAATATTATTAATTTTTTTTCCATTATCAAAGTAGAATAACTTTCAATTAGAAAATTTGCGCTTGCCAAAACTAAATGTTAGATTTTCACAATTAATTGTTAATAATATTAAATTAAAATCTCATTCTAATTTATCCCGTGTTTACGTTTAGTTTATCTGATTCAAATTTAAGAAACCATAGACTAATTCCGCAATATATTTTAAAAAGGCTCGGTTGATTAATGTTGCTATATGTGACGTTATTATAATGGAACTTAACGACGCAATAACCGTGCCTTAATTTAAAATCGTACATACAGGATAATTTACTGACAAAATAACTGGTTAAAGTACGAAATAATCTAAATGATACTGCTAAGTCAAATTTTCCCTTTTAATCTTTAATAAAAGAAAAATCCAGTGCCATATACACTGAGTGAGCATATTATTCCATAATTTCAATGGTGTCCCGCAATAGGATTCCATAGCTATCCATGATTTCGAGGTTTATTTTGAGTAAAAAAAAAAAAAAAAAAGAAAGCCTAAATCAACACGGATCCGAATTGCGATTTTCGATAAAACAAATTTTAAAACTCAAGCATCTAAATTTAGGATATCATTATATGTGATTGACTTACGATACTTATATGTTTGAGGAATATGTCACGAATATATTTTGTTATGCAGTGATGAAATGAGAACAGAGGGGTGTTTGCTTTAGAGCAAATAACTGAACATTTCATTATCCAGCAATTGCAATAAATCTTTCGTCGATATAAACTGCTATTACATTAAAAATGATAAGTTCTTTATTTCTCAAATTTCCAAACGTTCGCTTAGAGCTTATGGAGGAAAAAAATAAATGACATGGCAGGTGAGAACTCGCTTGGTGACGATATTGTATTCTCCCTTTAAGGATTTTAGGAAGTCGTTGCTTTGGAGATTAACGATGAAGAGTATTAGTCTTAGCAAAGATGGTAAGAAACATAAAAGTCTGTAAATAAACTATAGAAGTAGATAAATGATTTTAAAATCACTCGTAGATGATTTTTGATTGTAGACCACTTATAAATGATTTTTACACTGGTAACAACAAGTTTCATTTTCACTAGAAACACTTTACTCAATTGGCAGTCGTCAGCCCTCTAGCGGCCAATGACTCAAGCTTCCAATATGGCCGCCGAAGAGGGGAGGTGATGCAGCAATCCAAGATATAAAGAATATAGGTAGCGCCGTCCGAGAGAAAAACTGACTGTCGCCCCATCTCGTGTTGGTAATCGGAATATTGCCAACTCCATGACGTCACAAGGTCCAATCTTTGAAACCTATTATGAGGAATATTGCGTTTACACAGCAAAATGCCATCATGCGCGATTCCCACCTGCAATAATACAAAATATAATACAAAAGATAAGAATGTTTCCTTTTTTCATTTCCCCAAAGATCTAAATTTAATTAAAAAATGCTTAATATCATGCAAACTGGATAAAAATATTTGTATCACAACTGCATTGATTTACTCTAACGATTTTAAAGATGACAACGATTATGAAAAGAAATACCTAGGCCTATGTCAACTCATGAACCGAAGCTCACGTCTAATGAAATCTGCGATTCTGAGATAGCAGGATATACGAATTCAATCAGAGAATATACTAATTCATTGTTTTCATAATCGTCGTCTTAATTCGTTAGATAACTACAAGCAAGAACGGATGAATGGGAGGGGAGGTGCAACAAGTGAATGTTCTTCTGTTCTGTTATAGCTGCAGCACTGGATTTGCCAATAGGCCGCGGCCAAGGGGCGGCAGATTTCAGGGGGTGGTGGATTTCATTAGTTTGACTATTCTATTCAGTACTTACTTATCTACTTAAATACGTATTATTTATGGCCTAAATAGTTTTAGTTTACATTACATTACTTACAAGTGATCACGAAAATAGGGGCGGGAGAAAGTCAGTGGCCTATACTAAGGAAAAGTATAAATCCGGCGCTGCTACAAGCAAGAGCTCATAAGCTAGGTATCGTAAATATGTAGTTGATGCAGAATTTATAACTGATGATCTTAACGTAACCTAAAGAATCCTTAATATCCCATGATTTAGTTGTAAATGTTAGGTACGAGGATATACGAATTTATTGTTTTCATAACGTCAGTTTTGAAATGGTTAGAGCAGGAATGGATGAAAGGAGCAATCACTGCTGTTATGATACAAATATTTTTATCCAATTTGCATGATATTAACCATTTTTTAATTAAATTTGAATCTTTGGGGAAACGGAAAAAGGAAACATTCTTATCTTTTGTATTATATTTTGTATTATTGCAAGTGGGAATCGCGCATGATGGCATTTTGCTGTGTAAACGCAATATTCCTCATAATAGATTTTAAAGATTGGACCTTGTGACGTCATGAAGTTGGCAATATTCCAATTACCAACACCAGATGGGGCGACAGTCAGTTTTTCTCTCGGACGGCGCTACCTTTATTCTTTATACCTTGCAGCAATCCATACCTCACAGCATGGCAGCTAGTGATGCAGCTACTTTAATAAGCATATCCATCGCTGATATTTTAAATCATCTTAGATTGAATGCCAGTAATGAAAGAAAAAGGTAATTATGTAGATGAAGGCCTCCACCCCAACTTGCGTTTTTTCCTACCTTGCGTTGTTTTTTAACATACATCTTGGGTTGCTTAGTGTTTTTGGGGGGGTGGACGAAAGATTTAGTTTTATTTATGGTGCAAACTAGCTTTAAATTTCAGCAAACTTGTACCACTCTCGGCGCTCCGCGCCTCACATCGGCCCTGCGGGCCTCGTTCAATAATGCCCATTGGTCACTGTTTTCCGTTACTCGAACGCCTCCGGGGGTAAGTTAATGATATATACCCCAACCTGTTTGGTCACAGGGGGCAGTTGGTTTCCCCCCGGCCGGTTACAGGAGGCCAATGGTTAGTATTTTTCTATTGACCATTTTCACCATCGTCTGCGTTTCCGTGCCTGACTTCAACCGCTACCACCAGATGGCGTTGCGTATCTAGTATCTGGAAGAAGGAAGTCGGCGCCATTAAACCTAAAGGAGACCGCTTTCGAGTGAAAGAAAACCACGTTCCCACCAAAAATAAAAACTAAACTTTTCGTCCACCCCCCCAAAAACACTAAGCAACCCAAGATACATGTTAAAAAACAACGCAAGGTAGGAAAAAACGCAAGTTGGGGTGGAGGCCGTCATCTACATAATTACCAAGAAAAAGGTGCTTGGTAAAGGGGGAAGCAGTTTTAAATGCTCAGCAGGTAATATTTTGTGGGAGAAACAGTATCGCATCTTCGCCTTCAATATACATAATAGCCCTTGTGCTAAGGAGTAGCAGTATTAGTTCCACTCCACATGAGATAAACCTAATTATCAACCCTTGCCAGGGTACTGATCATATAAAGGTACTAATCAAAACATATTATAGGTCGCGCAAAGAAAAAAGGGGGTCAATCAACTGTCAATCAGATTCGTTCTCTTATCGAATGCACATATCTAACGATTAACGAACGATTTAGCAGACGAATCTTGCGATGAAGATTTTATAGTATCACAGCCAATGATGGGATCGACAACCAATCAGAATCAAGACTAACCAGTTGATTCCTGATATCCAAGGTATGTTATCTTTATATACCTTGCCTGATATCTTTCTCTTTCGGTGTGATTTTGTGTCCTTTAAAAAGGACGCTCTTTCGGAGATTGTGACTGTGCCTGAATGCATCGATAGTGATATCTTCATCGAGGGATTCGTCTGTCAAATCGTTCGTTAATCGCTAGATCTGTGCAGTCAATAAGAGAACGAATCTGATTGATCCATTCTTTCGTTGAGCGAGCTATAATATGTTTTGATTAGTACCTTTATATGATCAGTACCCTGGCAAGGGTTGATAATTAGGTTTATCTCATGTGGAGTGGAACTAATACTGCTACTCCTTAGCACAAGGGCTATTATGTGTATTGAAGGCGAAGATGCGATACTGTTTCTCCCACAAAATATTATATGCTGAGCATTTAAAACTGCTTCCCCCTCTACCAAGCACCTTTTTCTTTCATTACTGGCATTCAGTCTAAGATAATTTAAAATATCAGCGATGGATATAGAGTGGTTCGTGCTTATTAAAGTAGCTGCATCACTAGCTGCCTTGCTGTGAGGTATCGATTGCTGTTCACCTCCCCTCTTCGGCGGCCATATTGGAAGCTTGAGTCATTAGCCGCTAGAGGGCTGACGACTGCCAATAAATCTAACATTGCAATTACATAATATAACTTAAAAGTCACATTAGGAACCTCAGTTAAAGGAGGGACGGGCTGAAAAGGATACAATAAAGTCACGCGTGGTAATGTTGTAGATTATCACCGTCGGTTTCACTAGAGATGCCTTGTAGAGCATAATGCGAACGTGACTGCGATCTAAATTATGAACTGTTACATTTGAAAGCCGAAATTACCACAATGTTTTGTTGAGCAGTGTTTGAAATCTATATGTAACACTTCTGGAACATTCTTCGCACTCCGTTATTTCCTGGATTTGTTCAAACACAAGGGTCAAATAAACTTCTTGTGCCCCCGGAATAAATAATCCAATGGAGACAAATCATATGGATGTAGTGACCAAACCCACTGGATCTCCTCGACCAATCCAACGATATGGACACTGTTGAATCAGAAATGTAGTCACCTATATGCCATTGTAGCCTACGGTGCATCTTGCTGCATGCCTTCTCTGTAAGAAGAGGAACAACATTGGCAGCTCTGCCTGCAGGAAATGCAAATAATGATGTCAGAATGTTTGGAACCAGGGTTGCCAGGTTGGGCGATTTATCGCAAATTGGGCTACTTTTTTGTTCAAATTGCGACTAAAATTTCAAATTTGCGATATTTGGGCGATTTGTTTTCTAACAAATTGGTTTCTAACCAAATCGCATCACATGTTTACCGATAACTGTGTTTGGAAATGTAATAAAATGTTAATAAAATGCAATAAAAATGTTAATAAAATTTTTATTGAGAAGTCCAAAAAATTTTTCTCCTTTTTCTTGCCATGTAGAAATCGCTTTGGAAATTCAGTCCGGCCTCGGATCTTCAACCGATTGTTTTCTATTTTCGTTAACACTTATCGCTTTTTGTCTTTTAAATAAGTTCTCAAGTAGCTCGTCATTTATTTTAAAAATACCTTTATCTCATTTCAACTTCAGAGTAACTTTATTGTAGCTTGAGAATGAGTAAAATAAATGGACTGATGCTATATAGAGATTAAGCAAAGACTCTTTCCCTGCGCAATTTATCGAGTCTATTCACGTGATTCCAAATATGACTGAATAAAGAACCTTTTTTTTTTAATCTTAAAGATGTAGTAAGACAAATTGAAAAGGAAAGGAAAAATTCCGCGACCTGAATTCGAACCAGGGGGCCATCCAGGTCGCGGAATTTTTCCTTTCCTTTTCAATTTGTCTTTCGAAATCTTGGAGATGTTTCTTCAGTTATTATCTTATATTTGAGTTAAAGATGTAGTGGGGTTTTTTTTCGGGGTAATCAACGTGAATTCGCATAGATGGGCGTGTCCTTTGTTGACAGATGACTTCATCTTTTACAGTTGGCAAAGAAAATCACAACCCCCCATCCTCAGAGTCTGCGATGAAAAGTAATACATTGTTACATCATCATAGTTAGGGCAAATTTATTACGTTTCATCGTAGAGGCCTTCTCTCTCGGTGGTTACGCTTTAGCTGCCTTACAAAATGGCGGATGAAATGGGGAACATCATTGTTGAGATCTAATTCAAACAATGATAAACGCATTGTTGACAATGATAAACGCTATTGTTGACAGTGATAAACGCTATTGTTGACAATGATAAACGCATGCCGTTCCCTCTTTCATAAGGCAGCTAAAGTCGCGAATTGATAAGGAAGGCGAAGAGCGCTACTTCACAGGAGCAGGTCTATTAGCACTCGGATAATTGTTTAGGACCAACAGTAGCTTGGTAAATAATGGTAAATTGCGAGCAAGTAATAACTTGGAGAAATAGAAATCAGTGGAACTATAATCCATCCAGCCTTAGTTCGCGCGAAATGTGATGGCCGTTTCAATTGTTGGATATTGTTACAACAAAAATTAAACAATGCATAACAATTGCAATGTCCATCACATTTTGCGCAAGCTAAGACTGGACGGACTATAGGAATGTGTGAGATTAAAACAATTAAAAAATAACATTGTATTCAAATGGTGCACGATAGGGGGAAACTGTTAAAATCTGGTCCCACTGAAATGGACTGACTTGCAAAATTAATCAAGTAATGGATCAAATCGGGCAAGGGTTGCTTAGATATGGCTTAATTTCGGATATTTAATTAACCAACAATTAAAATTAACAGTTTTAATTGTTTAAATGAATGGAGAAGAATAATTGTTTGCTTTTGTTTGCGCCACTGGCTTAATTCTCGAGGCCTCGAGAAAGACAGGCTGGGCCGTAACGTAACCACCGAGAGAGAAGGCCTCCACAATGAAACGTAATACATTGTTGTATCATCATTTTTACCGTATTTCTACCAATAATAAGCCCTCAGTTTGGTCTATCTCAAAGCCAACTAGAAAGACAGGCCCTGACGCGGAAAAGTCACCTGACCATAGAAGTCCGATTAACAATGAAACCATCATTGTTTCCATCTTGGTTTTTAACAATCAGTATTTTTTCGTTTGTTGAAAAAGAATGAAAGTTTGATTGTTGGTCGGACTGCTGCGGTCAGGTGACTTTTCCGCGTCAGGGCCTTGTATTTCTCGTTGGCCTCGGGTCTATCTATGATGATGTAACAATGTATTACGTTTTATTGCGGAGGCCTTCTCTTTCGGTTGTTACGCTTGGGCACTCAAAAGTCACCTGCCTATAGTAGTCTTTTGAGTGCGTATAGTTTTCAGCTATTAGCGCTAGAAGCGCGCTTGAGGCGTATACTTTAAAGCTCTAGATTAAGAAAGTACGGCAAACCTTTTCCGCGCCGCCCGCAGCTGCTGATTGGTAGAACGGCTGTCACGTGAGTTTGTCAGCCATTGTTGGCCCAAACGCAGCGATAGATACCATTGAAATGCATGTGGAAAATGTAATTTAGATTAAATTTTTAACGAAATATTCGTTGATTGATCCTAAATTTCAATCCGAATAGGCAAAATTTCAGAATCCTTCCATCTATGCTCCTTGGAGGTTAATAAATTCGTTAAAATATCTGAAGAAGTAATAAGAAGCAAGTACGTTTATATTATAACTTCACCGAATGTTATAGAAATGTTGCATTGTGCAATTCTCAGACTATCAGAAAATATAATTTTTTGTTGAATATAGTTCTTTTTAAGAAAATACAATTCAATATAACAAGGTTAAACTGTCTGTGAAATGTGGAGGCAAAACTTGAAATAAAACGTCCATGTTATTTTCATCTTATTTTAGCAAAGTTAATTATCACTCATCATTAAACTTGAATATAAAATATGAAATTGAATAACGAAAATTTGCTAGTTGGGTGAAAAAAAATATAGAAAATTTTAACTATAAGTTTTGGATAGATTTTTTACGTCAATATTATAAACCTCCATAAATGAATAAATTTCAAAATACATTGCATGTGTAGTTATTTTTTTGTAATTTTTTTTGTAATCAAACGGTTAGTTTTTCCAAATTATAATTTTTAAAATTTTCTATCAAAATATAATTACCAAAGTAATTTTTATATTTAAATCAAAAACTTAAATTTAATAGTTCCTATTTTATTAAATTATATTTGATATTTTTATAATTATAATTATACTTTTTTTAATAATTTAATAATTTTTATAATTTAATAAAATTAAAACTGGTAAAGTGAAATTTTTGATATAAATATAAAAATTAATTTCATAAAAGTTTATTAAATTATATGTTAATAAAATATTATAAAATTATATTTTGATAAATAAAATTACAAAAACTAGACCCAGTGTTTTTTAAAATTTATTAATTACATGTAAATCGTTTATTAAGGATAAATAAATAAAGTGAAAATAAACTAAAAACTGAATCTGGTTATCATTAAACTGCCTCAACGTTATCATTATTTACATGTAAAAAATTATAATTGAAAAAATATTTAAAGAAAAATCAATAGTTACAGAATTTACTGATTGCTAGTTATATTTCCAGACGATAATAATAAGAAAATTTGCGAAAAGGATGCATTTAAGACGAATTTTAGAGTAAGCGTAACTCACTTTATAGGGCCATTTGGGCCAACAATGGCGGATTTGGTAGCAGACGACGAAGTTTGCCGTACTTTCTTAATCTAGAGCTTTAGTATACTTTTTAAAGCTCCTAATCTAGAGCTTTAATAGTTTTCAGCTATTAGCGCATCCTAATTGTGTATACCCTTGTGAGCTCTTGGTATACTTTTTTCTTGCTCTTAACTTAGCTTGTGTAGCATCTTGCTCCAGTCGAAGCTCCAATGGAAGTTCAGATGTTTCCAATGTCCGTATAGCCTTTTCTCTTTTAGCTGCAGAGTTTCTCTGACCAATACTCATTCTTTCTCTTTTCTTTCCAGACACAAATTTTCGAGACCTCAAGGGCAACACGTGTGACTCCTTTGCCTCTTAGACAGACGCTGCCTTATCTATGTCCTGTCATTGCATCTATCATTATCGCCATCTCGGTTTCCAAAATATTCACATTCACACAGACTATAATCAAAATGTATTGGGTTATTTTTAGGAAATGTTTGGAACTGCTGTGATACCAAATAAGTTAGGTGATAACCCCAGCGTGGCTCGGATTCTATTTTTTTTATTACATTTTGCAATATCTGAAAAATAACAGATGAAAACGCTTAGAATTAATACAGTAAAAATTCATAATGAAAATTCGAAAAAAAAAATATTTAATGCTCACAATGGACGGATCTCTCCAAGTATGCCACAGCTACCCTAAATAATTTCTTGGTCACATAATTTTACCTTAGATGTACACTTGATGTTGTTGCAGTTCGTACTTTGCTCTAGATGTCTTGAAGCAAAACTTAGCCATTCATCACTTTGTGTGGTCTGGCAGTCGCCGTCTCTTCGGTTGATATGCTTGCATTGCCGAGGGCCGCCTGGGAACTTCGATGACTACTTGATTACTAGCTGATTACTATCTCCAGTTACTGCTTATTTTTAAAGATTTTCAAGAAAATGTTAAGTTCTAAGAACTATCATTTCTAAGAAAAGCCCGAGCAACCGTAATTCTATGCATTGTTACAAATTGAACCTTATTTATAAAGCACAAACTTTGTTTTGCATTTTGGTCATATATTATTGGTGATTTGCGTGTTGATACCATTGTTGGTGATTTGCGTGTTGATACCATTGTTGGTGAATTGCGTGTTCATACCATTGTTAATACCTATTGTTACACCATGGATGAAGAAAAGAATACCTATTGTTACATTCTTTTCTTCATCCATGGTTACACAAACATTGCCTTGCACTGTTGGTCATGAATACCCCTTAATAATATGCCCTGCCACCATTATGAATATCGATTTATTGTCGATAATTATTATTTTTACGAAATCTGAGGTAGACAGTGACCTTCCTCATGCTTTGAAGATCAAATGTGCAAAGTTTCATCAAGAGCGGAATGAAACTGTAGATTTGTATAAGAAACAAACAAACCCACAAAATGCATGAGTGAGTTGATAATGAAAACTAACGTCTTTCTAAATTATCTCCCGTATTATACATGTTTATTACTCAAAAACTATTACAGATTTTAACGTGAATTTTTTATTCACAAAGAAAAACTCAAAAAGTTGTTTAGCCTCGCGTGAGTTGATAATGAAACACGCGGTTGGCGCGTGATACCATTGTTGGCGCGTTGTTCCATTTTTCGCAAGACGCAGTAAACAATGGCGAGTGTTCAAGAAAAAGCTGAATGATTACAGTTCAGAGAATGTTCAAAACAAAGTTTAAAAAGGATCCTCCAAATCATAAGTCAATTAAGCTATGCCATGAAAAATTTTTAAACACTGTTACACAAAAACGCTGCTGGTAAACCTTCAGTGACATCACAGAGAGTAGAAAAGGTCAGGGAGGGATTCAATCGTATAAACCGTAAACCACTTCGCCAAGCGGCTCGTCAACTGAATATGCCAATGACATCCGTACATAAAATAGTGAAGCACCGCCTTCGTCTTACAAAATCCAGATGATGCATGAACTGAAGCCAGATGACCGACTGAAGCGCAAGAAGTTTGCTGAGGATATGCTCCAAAAAATCGACAATGATCCCACCTTCCTTGAGGACATTTTGTTTTTGATGAGGCAATATTCCATACTTCCAGAGCAGTAAACCGACACAACTGCCGCATTTGGGACTCACAAAACCCCCACTTTATAAGGGAGCATATACGCGACAGCCCAAAGGTTGTTTGGTGCGGTTTAATGCATGATCGAGTAATCGAACCTTTCTTTTTCGCTGAACACACCATTACTGCTGCAGCCTACCCAGATATGCTGGAGAACTACCTGATTCCACAGGTGGAAGAAGTGCAGCCGACACAGTTTACCAACAAGATGGAGGACCTCCTCACTGGGGCCTGCAAGTTAGGCAATGCCTTGATACGAACTTTCCAGGACGATGGATTGGAAAGGATGGGCCAATCCCTTGGCCCCCTCGCTCACCTGATGCGAACTCTCTGGGTTTATTCTTCTGGGGATATGTGAAAGACAGAGGGTACAAGACCAACTGTGATGACATTAAAACTCAAGAACAGAATAACTGAAACAATCCCTGAAATCACTCCCGAAATGCAAGCCCGAACATGGGAGGAAATCGAGTTTCGCTTTGACGTCCTTCACGCCATAAATGGGGGGCACATTGAAATTTATTAAGGCATGCTAAGAAACTTTGAGTTTTTCTTTGTGAATAAAAAAAATCACGTTAAAATCTGTAATAGTTTTTGAGTAATAAACAGGGAGATAATTTAGAAACGCCCTGTATATTGTAG
>JAHWFO010013848.1:6075993-6088622 GCA_023313115.1 Rhysida immarginata
GTTCATCGAAAATATAAATGATAGTGTTGTGCGACGGTTGAAGTGGTTTTTATAATATTTTATTTTTTATTTTGGTGAAAGTGAATTGTTGAACTGAAAACATGTTTAAAAGAACGACGTTAGCTTCTGAGTCTGCAATGACTTTCCTGTTTATATTGTTACAATGGGGCCTTTGCTGTCGACATATTTTTACTTTCTTCGTTGCTACGCGCAGATATGGAATAAGAGATGGCGATAAAATAAAAAAAAATGCCTGGAATGGCTGAGATAAAGGAAGCCGGGTAATTTTGTCATCAAATAAGTTAACGACAAGACGAGGATCAAAAAAAATGTAAAAACTGTAAGAAACAAAACTTTTCCGACGGACCGGCGATCCAGACGAATTTTTAGTTGAACGTAAAGGGAAAAAATCACACTTAATTTCCCCTCCCCGAGAGTGTTCGAATTTACTTACTCTTGACGAACTGAATCTTAAAAATATCTCTCTGATTACGACTGATACTTTGCCCCTAATTAAAGACTGAGCTTTTCTTACTCGGCGTATCGTGTTTGTTCTTCGACGATTTCGCCCGTTTTCTATCGAACCTAAGGAATCCTTTGACGGGCGACGACGACGCAACCCAGACGAGATGATCCCGGCGACGTTTCCGTGTATCCTACTGCCCGACAACGCTTACCTGACGGAGAAGATCGTAAAACGATTTTACCCGAAACCACGCCCGGTAACGGCCGATCCAGTGAGGACGACGTCCAGAGAAGACCCCGATCATCCCGTTTATTCCCCTTCGAAGACACCTGCCTGGACCCAGAATCCCGAGAAAGAGTGGAACCTGTAAGCAGAGAAAGAAGCCCAGGTAACCGCTTAACCTTTATTCTGGTGAGCCCTGATGTTCGAGGAATAATTCTTCTTCCTCATTCCCAAAACTTGTAACATGTAAAAAAAAAAAAGGGAGGAAAATCGTCCTGAAAAGGGAAAACCATCTATCTATATATATATAGAAGGATGTTTGTTTGTGGGTTTGTTTATTGTGGGTTTGTTTGTTTTTTATACAAATCTACAGTTTTATTCCGATCTTGATGAAATTTTGCATACATGATTTTCAAAGCATGAGGAAGGTCACTGTCTACCTCAGATTTTGAAAAAATAATAATTATTGATAAAAAATCGATATTCATGGTATCAACACGCAATTCACAAACAGTGCACGAACCAACAATATATATCTCATGACCAACAATGCAAGGCAAAGTTTGTGCAATATAAATAAGTTTCAATTTGTAACAATGCATAGAATTCCTGTTATTCAGGCTTTTCTTAGAAAAGAGAATTCTTAGTACTAACAATTTCTTGAAAATCTTTAAAAATGATCAGTAACTGGAGATAATGGAGAATTAGCAGACTATTGAGGAAGAGTGGAAAGACGACAGAGGAAGCACTCCTTTAGCTCCGTGCTGTATTGAGCAAATGGTAATCAAGTAAATAGAAGAATCGGCGACCACTAGACTACACAAAGTGATGAATGGCCAAGAGAAGAGTGGGAATTGCAACAACATCAAGTGTACATCTAAAGTAATATTATGTGAGTAAGAAATTATTTAGATTAGCAGTGGCATCCTTGAAGTTTTATATTTTTACAGTGCGTTACTTAAAAATTATAGACAATATACAAGGAGACTTGTATAGGCCTCGGGGCCGCTGGCGGCCTCAAATACAATTGTTGTTCAGATTTCCAACGCTCGGATAGCTTTTTGTTTCTTTTTGTAACTCGTTCTTTCTTTTTTTAAATTTTCCAAACACAAATTTTCGCCAGTTGTCTGGACGTTTGTTAGGAGCTCAAGGGAGACACGTGTAACTCTTTAGCCTCCTGGATAAACACTGCCTTATCTATGTCCTGTCATTACATCATTTTATGCTCATTGTTAATAAATCTTGGAAACGAACGTTCAATCATCGCATCATCACCACCTCGGTTTCCAAAACATTCATAATCACACAGATTATAGTCAAAGTGTATCGAGGATTTTTTAGGAAATACAGTGCAATTCAAAATGATGTTCGACATTTCAAAATTTCGCTATGCGTTTATTTTCTAACATAAACTAACTAGGCCAGGTTTAAAATGCAGGAAAACTCAAATATTTTTAACCTTCCTGCAATTGGAGGATATGGTGGCGCTAGTGTCGCGTTAAAAGTAAAGATGGCGGATGTGAATGATAAGCTGTGGATGAACGACAATGTGATGCAAGAATGGCCGCCTAGGTCACCGGACGTCACAACCGTATCTTATTTTTTTGGAAAACTTGGATGACTTGAAAACACGGATTCGTAATGACAGACATGCTGAAAGGGGTTTGGGATGAGATTAACTATCGTCTTGACATTGTCCGGGTGACTTGAGGGAGTCACATAGAGCCTTTGTAATGTTAGAATCAATAAATATTTGGTTTTCCTACATTTTAAACCCGGTGTGGTTAGTTTATGTTAGAAAATAAATGCATAGTAAAATTTTGAAATGCCGTACATCATTTTGAATCACCCTGTATTTGGATCCGCTGTGCTACCAAATACATGCAAGCTTAGTGATATCCCCGGCGTTGCTCTTTTTTGATTAAATTTTGCAATAAATTGATGTGAATGTACAGTAAAATGAACAGATGAAAACGCTTAGAACAATACAGTAAAAATTCATAATGAAAATTTGAAAAGAAAATTTTAAATGTTCCCAATGGATTGGCCTCCGAAGTAATGGACAGCTAGCCGAAATAATTTCTAAATCTAAATTACTCGCCCTGAAGTAATTTAGATATACACTCGCCCTGCTGTGGTGAACTTCGACCTTACAAAACTCTTCTTTTATGGCAGTGGATGTACATGATCGTTAATGGTCTGTGTTCTGCTATCCAGGCAATCTGAATGGGGTTATTCACTACTTGGTAATCTGTTGTTACAATTAGCACTCTGCTCTCGAAATACTGAAGCAAAACTTGGCCATTCATCACTTTGTGTGGTCTAGCAGTCGCAGTTTCGTCTGTTGATACGCTTGCATTGTCGAGGGCGACCTGGGAACTTCGATGACTACTTGATCACTCACCCCTTGCTCAGTTTCTCAATTGTCTGCTAACTCTCCTTTAGCTCTAGTTAGAGCTCATTTTTAAAGATTTTCAAGAAAATGTTGAGTTCTAAGAACTATCATTTCTAAGAAAAGCCCTAACAACAGGAACTTTATGCATTTTTACAAATTGAAACTTATTTATAAAGCTGAAACTTTGCCTTGCATTGTTGGTCATGAGATATATATTGTTTGTCTGTACATAGTGTTGGTAAATTGCGTGTTGATACTATTGTTGAACAAACTTTGCTTTGCATTGCTGGTCATGAGATACCTCTTATTAATATGCCCTGCCATCTTCATAATATCGATTTATTGTCGATAATTATTATTTTTTCGAAATCTGAGGTAGACAGCGACCTTCCTCATGCTTTAAAGATCAAGTATGCAAAATTTCATCAAGATCGGAATAAAACTGTAGATTTGTACAAAATACAAACACACCCACCTTGAAACCCACAAACATTCTTCTTTATATATATAGATACGGTAAATTGCATATTCCATTTTTTTATATTGAAACTGAATGCTTAGAGCTTTAATTCTTACCAATAAAATTCAGTTCATTAATTTGAAAAATGAAATATTTTATACCTATATTAGTGGGAAAATTTCAAAGGATCATTAAATTTTTATCGTTAATTTATACGATATTTTTGAATATGTTTGAATATTCTGCTTTTGCTTTTGATATTCGGGAGCAAAGATCAATAACTCCCTCTTTTCATTGTACATCATATATAAAACAATAATGGACCAAAATATGAAATGAATTGTTTCTAGATGAATTTTTGACATTATAGTTCACGTTTTATTGCTTATCCTACAGGGTTTTAACGATAATTTAAAAAACAAAAAAACATTCACTCAAAGTGTGCCTTCATCTGTATCAGATGAACGAATGCCATCTGTCAAATGCATCCGAGAAATTCAGCATTTCAAAAGAATGAGCTGTACAGTTCCTGGATTTTATTGATTTTATACTAAGAAAATACGAGATTCCAAAAAACATTTCCCATTTCATAAATTTCGAGAATTTTTGTTATTACTTCCCAGTTTTCATCCAACATCATTATTCGGCGTATTATCAGCTGTAGAATTAAATTACTTAAGAAATGATTAAAATCCTAACAATAATTGTGCATTCACATTTAAAATTGCAGTGTAATGATTCATGATTAAATCTGAACGTTTGACACTGGTTATGTAATCTAATTAAATATTTATATTACACAACTAAAACGAACATTAAGAAATTTAATATCTACAGAAATGAAATTTGATAATGAAATTTCAAACATGGCATTCATATTATACTAAAAACTATAGTCATAACCACCATTAGGTCAGTTAATTAATTATTAAGAATGTTAAAGCATAAGCAATTTTTCGTTAATCAAAACGTATTAATCAAAACGTATTAATCAAAAAAATAATTAAGAACAGAAAGTAATATGAAATTATTCGTTTTAATGAAATCAACATATTGTAATGTGAATGGCCTTGACTGGTGCATTAAAGATATTATAAGAAAACCGTAAATCACTGTGGAAAGCAAGATTTATCAATAGGTCACAATTGATAAAACTTTTCGGCTTTTTTAAATTTATTTTATTTATTTATTTTTTTGCTTTTGATACAAACAGCGTGCGGAATTTTCCGTGTGTTGCATTCATGGAAACTCGAAACTCGGTCACTTTCTATAAATTTCAATTTACTCCGAATGCAATTGCCGTCTCTAAGCAACGCATTAATATCAGGACAAATCCGATTACGAACTTAGATTAACATCCATAAAACCTTGACGAAATTTATGCTTAATAATGATTGCAAAAGCATCTCATTTTTTTCCTGTATGTGAAAGATATAAATTCTCTGCACCTCATTTAGGAAAGCTTCTCTCAATGTTTTTACTTATGTACAAGGAGAATCCACTGTAAAATCGCAGGGAAATTAAAATAAATTAAGCTGACATACATGTTTATACTTTAATGATTTATTTAATGGTAGTTTATACAGGGTGAGTCAAAAGTTTATTACCCCCCATACAATTTCAAAATGGTGGAGATGCAACAAATCTGTTGCAGGCCACTTACAGGAAGTTAGGTAGGGACTAAACAATGGTGGTGTCAAATTTGACCTTTGATCTCGAATTTTGCATCTTGCAATTTGTAACTTTGTAATTCTTACAGGTAGAGAAAAATTTCCAATTGTACAGTTGTAGAGTACAAAACGCTGATTTTAACAAACAAAAAAGAGAGAGAGAGAGAGAGAGAGAGAGATTAAAAATAAGCATAAAAATAAACCCACTAAAACAAAAAATTTCAGTGCTCAAGCTACGATGGGTGATCAAAAAGTAAGGTTACAAAGCCTGCAGTGAAACGTGTACATTTTATTTCATACAACCAATACAGCCAATTAGGTTATTTTTCGACATAGTCTCCATATCGGTTTAGGCACTTGTCGGTTCGTGGGATGAGTTTGAATATTCCCTCCTGGTAAAAATCCTGTCCTTGCGTGTTCAGCCACGTTGTCGTTTGAAGCGAGGACTTCTAACCGAGGGCGTCATCCTCCTTCACGACAACGGGCGATCTCATACAGACCAAAAGACCACCACGCTGTTGAAGTAGTTTGCTGGGACATCATCGAACACCCTCCCCACAGCCTGGACCTCGCTCCCAGCGACTTTCACCTCTTTCTTCACTTGAAGGAGCACCTAGGAGAACGACGTTTCGCTTCAGACGAGGAGGTGAAACATTTTCGCGACAATGTGGCTGAACACGCAAGAACAGGATTTTTAACAGGAGGGACTACTCAAATTTATCCCACGAACCGACAAGTGCCTAAACCGATATAGAGACTATATCGAAACATAATCTATGTACTATCAGTTGGCTGTATTGGTTGTATGAAATAAAATGTACACGTTTTACTGTAGGCTTTGTAACCTTACTTTTTGATCACCCCTCGTACATTATATGGTGTGGATTTTGGAATGGCATCTTGGTGGGACCTGTTTTCTACAATGATTGCCTTACAGGAGTAAGGTACACAGAAATGGTTTTGGATGGCTTCGTCTCAGACTTTTTAGACAATTGCCTTTACTGCAGTACCGTCGCATGTGATTCCAGCATGATGAAGCACCTCCACATCTTGCAGACACTGCACTCAACGATTGGATGACATCTTTCCACATCGATGAATTGGCCGAGGAGGTTCAGTTCTTTGGCCACCAATTCGCATTATTTGACACCACTTGAGTTTTTTCCTTTGGGGATATATCAACACCTCCTAGAAAGAAAGCCTGTGCACTGAAAATTCACGAACATAAGAAGTCATAATTTAGGGCTTATTATAGAGTTGGTAACGTAGCCAACGAGAAAGACAGGCCCCAGCGCGTTGTGCTACCAGAGAGATGGGAGTGCTGCGTTGTCCAGAATGTCTTGGTAACGCTTTGCGTTTAGATTTCCGTCCACAAAAAATTGCACCCAACCCATACAATGAAAAGCACACCTACACCATAACCGACCCTCCGCCGAACTTCACCGTGGGCACAACACAGCTTGGCAGATAACGTTCGCCAACGCAAACCCGTCCATCGGATTGCCAGGTGGTGTAGCGGGACTCATCACTCCATTCAACCATTCGCCATTGATCCGGAATCCAATGTCGTCGCTCTTTGCACCATTGCAATCTCCTCGCTGCGTTGCTGGTGCTGATGTGAGGTTTAGTGGGCTGCCGCTCTGCCATAAAAACCCACTGCATGTAGTTCCCTGCGAACAGTCAGGGTGCTCACAGTTGTTCCCGTCGACTCTATGAACGATCTTGTCAGTCCATCAAGCGATGTGTGACGGTTTGCAGTGACCACTTTACGAAGAGCCCTTTGGTCTCTGGCCGACATGATCTTGCGTCCTTCAGTCCTAGGCGGAACACTTGTGTTGCCCTTCTCTTTCCATGCTCGGATGACGTTGTGAACGGTCGATTTCGTGATGTTTAGGAGGGTTGACGTCTCTCTAACAGTTTTGCCTGCGAGATGGCACCCAACAATTGTACCTCTTTGGAAGTCTGAAAGCTCTAATCTTTGAGACATTACTTACAGCATTCACGCAAGCATCATCTCATAATAGCATACTCTCTGTTATGTAGTGCTAGGAAGAATGCCATCAGTGAAATTGCAAAGGAATGTCTAATTTTCATGCAAATCAGGGTTGTCCGATGACTTTTGATAGGGTAATGTAGTGTTGTAACTGATCTAGTTTGCGATGCCATAGAAGAATATGATGTCTGTATATGTGACAAGGCCATACAGTCATGCAGCATCATGCTGTCGATGGTTATACGATTGTGTGGGAACACCCTGTAGAGAATCTTAATGGTTATGTTAAGTGAATGGTGAACGGAATAGTGTCCCAAATACTGTTTTGATGCAAGTCACTTGTCGATGGATGCTAAGGCATTTAAGGAAGTATAGCTAATGCAATTGCCAGCAGGGCAAGTCTTGTTTTGTGGGGTGGATGACCTTAAAACACCTGGTAGTCGATAGGCGCAGTGGATGTGGTATGGTGATTCTTTCACAAGGATTAGTATTGTGCCCATGGTAAGCACAATTAACGGATTGGCCGTATAAGTTATTTTGCACATAAAGATGTCTCATTGGTGTGAAGCATAGAGCAGTTTGACATTTCTCAGTACAGAGGGTACTGGAAACACACCGAAGGAGAGTATGTGATATCTGCGGTTGTTAGTAGCTATTAGTCACTCGATTGCCTGGGAAGGAACGTACGTCCTCAAGTCAATAGGGACACAAGACAAATTAATGGTGTCTGGTGTCTGGCTTTCTGGTGTCTGGTGAATAAATGATGAGCATGATTTAGTTTATTGAGCAGATAAGGAAGTAACAGGTGAAGCAGTACCCGAGATACGTTCTAAAGGGCCGCAGCGGGCCACCGTTGTGTGAATTTAGGGCAAGTTGTTGTGTCCTCTGACTGGTTACTAAGAGTGCCACTAAAATGATGACCATATGCATTATTCCAGGCGGGATGTGACGAGTAATGTTGACAATGTATATTTGATGACCTTTAATGCTTGAGTGAGGACCTGATCAAAGGTGGTTTTTAAATTGTTGTTCCGTTCTGATTATCATAGCCAATTTATATTTGCTCACAGTATTTATTTCTAGTGTGTATCCATATTATGATTGTGTGCACTAAGAGGGTAGCACTTTTTAAATTTGAATCGAATTAAAGAATATTTATTGATTATTGAATATTTATTGATTAAGAGAATTTGATGCGCAATGCCAATCTCTGTACTCCACATACCAATCAAATAATTATGGATGATCCTTGCAGGATAGTCGGGTGGAGGGTCACAATTTAATGTCATCTGATATTATATAATCTTAATGCCTTTTATCAAATACTTGAACTGACAAAATTGAATGACCTAATTTTTCCCAATACAAGAATAGGATTTCAATATTCTTTTACAATTTAAATAGCAGGGCTATCATGGTCATAGAATGCATTTTTATTCTTTATTATATTTTTTAATAGAGAACTTTAATAAAGGAATCTAACAAAGATAAAAAAATAACATTTTCTTTTAAAAATGGGCTCTTTTAATAAAACTTTACAAAAGGGTAACGAGTTTTTTCCGTAATGAAAATTTTGCAATTTCCGGTTGTATGTGAAGTCTAGCCAACTTCAAATCATTTTTCTTTCTCAATTTATATTTATTTTCTTTATTCGTTTATTCTTTATTCATAACAACATTTCCTCTTGAAACCTTTCATTTTTGGTTTCTTTTCTGTTTTCTTAAGAGCGGAAAAGAATTATTTCAAGCAGTTTCTTGGAATGAAAATTGTATTCATGATGTTTTGATATATGAAAAACCTAATTAAATTACTCTCTCTGATGTTTGTCTTTAATTCTTCTGTTTAATTACTTTTCTCTAAGTTTGAATTAATTGCCTCCATATTACACAGTAAACTTTCATTAATATTTACATAACATGCATATTTTTCTGCTCCATTTTTAATCACTTTTGCCTTAATTGCAAATTACTAAAAAAAAAAAAAAAAAAAACTTTAATAAAAAAAATGTGTATACATGCATTTTAGAGACAAAATCGTCCAAACATAGAGAATACTGGCTGATAACCCGGCGTCGCCCGAGACCTTATTGAGATAATAAAGTGGGGAGTTAAAGTAAAATGGATAGCATAAAAACCTCCATGAAAAAACTTACATGTGCCAACTTTCATGGTGAACGGTCAAACGATGTTGGAGTTTATCAATCTCATATATACCAACATCCATTTATATATATATATACAGATAAGTAAGAGTTATGTATGTTTTTCTTTTAAAAATATAATTTCACTTCTAATAATCTCTTTTTAATATTAGAATGAGTAAATATCAGCTGCTAGAGAAGCTAAATTTAAATTTACAGGGTGAATACAAAAGTCTGAACCCCCCCCCCTTTTTATTTTTTAAACCGAAGCAGATATGTCAATTTTGATGAATCCAATGAATAGGAAGTTGTGGGTGGCCTATCCCATGGTGCACTTTTCATCATCCCAAATATGCAAATTAGGACACATTCAAAATTTATCTCAAAAACCGTAAGGGATAGAGAAAAAAACCCAATTGCAAACTTGTTCAGCATAAAAAAACAACCAAAACAAAAAAAAAATCATCCAAATCGGACCAACCAATCACCCGCAATCACGTGGTGAACTGTTTGCAGCTTACAAACAGTCACACTGCACAAGGAAAACTGAATGTTGATATTTCCACCATGTAAAGCATGCAAATCAAAAAATTAACATAAATTACCATACTCACATTCACTTTCATGCGTAAAAGCAAATAAAAGGCATCTTTCCTTTTAGTAGAGGTGGTGTTGTGCTGGCCCTGGCGAAGCCAACGCGATCTACACAAAGCCGTGGTGCTACTTCACTTCTATTGTTGAAACGTCACGAAAACCGATGGGATATTTTGAAATATGAATTTTGTGTTTCAGATAAATAAGTAAATACAGTACAATAAAATGCGTTACTGTCAAACATGAGTCATTTACTTTTTTAATAAATCATTTTATTTAAAATTTTAAATATACTTATTTTGTTTTTAAATTTCTTTTGCGTGACGTCAAAAAATCCATCTGTTTGCATGATGTCACAAAATCAGTGCCACGGCTTGTTTAGGTCGCGTCACCTCGTGACCACCGAGAGACAAGGCCTGAGCCAACACCTCCTAAAAAGAAAGCCTGTGCACTGAAAATTCATACATTGTTACATCATCATAAAAAGGCATTGTTAATCATATTTCCACCAATAATAAGCCCTAAATTATGACTTCTTATGATCATGTAACAATGTATGAATTTTCAGTGCATAGGCTTTCTTTCTAGGAGGTGTTGTCATAGGAGTCATAATTTAGGGATTATTATTGGTAGGGGCTCTTTCTTCTTTGGGAAGTGGTGAAAGTCGCAATGTGCAAAGTCTTTCATTTTTGAACTGCAATTTTTCATCTTTGAACTGTAGGCGCTGCAATGCCTCTAGTGTGTGGTGACTCGTGTGCGGGCGGACGTTATAGTACTCCAGAAGAGGGTCCAAAGCTGCCATTCAATCCTGGTGTCGACAACAACTCCGGAATTCCTCTCCGACGGGTTCACCCAACTAGTCACGCGTTGGCGCAATGCGTGGAAAGGTATGGGGACTATGTGAAAAGTGAATAGTGCATTACATAGAGGACAAATGTGAGTATAAGATACAAAAAGAATTTTGAAAATCGGTTAACAAATAAAAAAGTTACAGCCATGGAGACCTTATTTATTAATCGCCCCTCGTATTTATAATTAATTACAATAATTACAGTATAAATATTAATTATATTAATTCATTATAATTGTAATGAACATTATTTCTTGTAAATTTAAATATATCTTCTCTTTACGTAAATCTTCAAATAAGCAATGAAACAGAGTTGTAAACAAATTGGAGCGAACATAGCATCCGTCGCATCGGCTCGGTTTGGCCGTAGTTTTAGCTGCAGGCGATGAACACATCACCATTGCTGGTGTACTGCGCATGCCTACGACGGACGTTTTGGACGTCAGAAAATATTTGCGCAAATAAAACGTCCAGAACGTCGCGTCCGTAGCGTCCGCAATTCTGTGTGGCCACTTACATAGAGAATAAAGGCGCATATTTTTTTGGACGCGTCGAGACGGGACCGGGCGCGGAAAAGTCACCTGATCATAGTAGTCCGGCCAACAATCCAACCTTCATTGTTTCCAACAAACGCCACCTGCGCGAATTCAAACGCTACGGGAAACAATTTCCTTTATGCATTTGTAAGGCTATAGGGAAAAATATCAAAACATTGAATATCCGCCATCTTTTGAGGGCATCGAGACCCATGGCTGCCATGGCTCTGAACCACGGCCTATAGATATTCATGGTCATCGAGTTCCATTGTTAAAATGAAGCTAAAGTTTCTAGCTCCTAGTAGGGCGGGAACTCTATTGAAAAGTGGCGCTGCATGTACAATCTGCCCAACTGCGCCTGCAGCGCCGCCCTATCGGCAGTTAGAAAATTTACTTTCATATTCAGTTTCAATGAAAATCTCTACCGCAGGTTGCGGTCTAAAGCTCTAGATTAGGAAAGTACGGCAAACCTTTTCCGCGCCGCCCGCAGCTGCTGATTGGTTGAACGGCTGTCACGTGAGTTTGTCAGCCATTGTTGGCCCAAACGCAGCGATAGATACCATTGAAATGCATGTGGAAGATGCAATTTAGATTAAATTTTTAACGAAATATTCGTTGATTGATCCTAAATTTGAATCCGAATAAGCAAAATTTCAGAATCTTTCAATCTATGCTTCTTGGAGGTTAATAAATTCGTTAAAATATCTGAAGAAGTAATAAGAAGCAAGTACGTTTATATTATAACTTCACCGAATGTTATAGAAATGTTGCATTGTGCAATTCTCAGACTATCAGAAAATATAATTTTTGTTGAATATAGTTCTTTTTAAGAAAATACAATTCAATATAACAAGGTTAAACTGTTTGTGAAATGTGGAAGCAAAACTTGAAATAAAACGTCCATGTTATTTTCATCTTATTTTAGCAAAGTTAATTATCACTCATCATTAAACTTGAATATAAAATATGAAATTGAATAACGAAAATTTGCTAGTTGGGTGAAAAAAAATATATAAAATTTTAACTATAAGTTTTGGATAGATTTTTTACGTCAATATTAAAAACCTCCATAAATGAATAAATTTCAAAATACATTGCATGTGTAGTTATTTTTTTGTAATTTTTTTTTTGTAATCAAACGGTTAGTTTTTCCAAATTATAATTTTTAAAATTTTCTATCAAAATATAATTATCAAAGTAATTTTTATATTTAAATCAAAAACTTAAATTTAATAGTTCCTATTTTGTTAAATTATATTTGATACTAGAAGAGGTACCCGGCGTTGCCCGGGATTATTACACT